>JAFIRS010002439.1:0-214462 GCA_018342105.1 Gonioctena quinquepunctata
GAATTATTCTCATTCGTTTTATCTCTGGGGGAAGGACGACTTTAATTCCGAATTCAGTCTTCCAGTTTCTGGGTTAGAAGGTGGTTTTCGTTTTATCCTTGATATTGGATTCTCGTGGGTAGAAGGTACTTTCTCATTGTGTTTGCTAGGGCTGGACAAATATTAAAAAACTCATTGGTCGTGATTTGAAAGAATTTGAGAGCAAAGATCGAAAACGATTGTTTTTTACTGAAAATTAATGATGACGAAATAATAGAAGGAAAATGGTCTTTTCGGATGAGTAGGACCCAAATGAATGCGAATGATACGGGATAAATTAAAATATGAACTTAATAACTTGTCTATCGTATTGGGCTAAATGTTGTATCTGCATCAGAGTCGCCAACAGGAGAATAATGCTATCCAAAACACCATCTGTGTCGAAAAAAAAAAATAAGACGTCTGCCCAGTTCATTTTTGGAGCATGCCCGACCTTGAATAAACACTTTGGAAAAGCCCTGCAGTCTACAAAAAAAGTTAGAGTTACCAACTCACAATGCTGCAATCAGTCAACCAAACTATCGAAAAGCAATTTGAAAATTTTCACACATATGTAAGGTTCTGAATAACTCAATTTCTTGAAAATTAATAAAACACTTGCAATTCTCAAAAAACTCATAAAAGTTATTTTTTGGCGAACAAATGGGGAAATTGATGTATTCATTATTGCATTCATATATGATATTTTTTCCTCCTCATAAATCTTGAATTTCTGTAAATACATATGAAAGTCCGGTAAAAAAATTCAAAGAAGTTTACTTAATCACAAAAATAAAAGTGCCCAGAACTTCCCCGTGTTTGCACATGAAGACACTGACCAAAATGTATTTTGGTACATGGTTCTAGACTGAGGCCCACCATCATGCCACAGGTGAAAGGGTATATTCAATGTATATATATTAGCATTCACGATTTAAAGCGCCCCCCAAACAGATATTGTCTGAACTAAATGTATACTGGAATTTTCAAAGACCGTATGATAGTACGTCCTTCATTATGTTTTCTTGTACATAACTCTCGCATTTGATAATGAATGTTTTCTGTTCTCATATGCCATGGGAGCTCTGGAAGCGATTACAATTTGCGAATATATAATTTGATGGTTCGTTCAAAATAATGGAATTATTGTTGGAAAACAATACTGCATCCGGTATACGGACGTTGTATCATTCAGGACGCGTAGTGTATGTCGGAAACCACGTACGGACGTTATATTGTGCGGGGTAAATATATATATATATATATATATATAAAAGAGTGATGTGTCAGCGATTGTCAGTTGTAATGGAAGTGTCAACTGTCCTTGCTACCTGATCTCAACTGTTATGGCATCCATCTGAACGGATTCAACTATCATATAGGCACTTATAGTCATTGAAGACAATATTTTTGAGATTGGGTCGAGAGACTTTTGGATTGCCCCAACGGCAAGGAACTTCTGAAAAAAAAACCCACAAATTTCCCCCGATCAAGACTTTTTCCACTAAAAAAACGATTTTTGATGCTCACCGATCCAAAAAACTCCCCAAGGAAAAATTAATGGCAATAAGCCCATGGAAATACGAAAATATCATACCCAAAGATATTCCCCCCAAAAGAAAAAAAAAATTAAGATTAAAAATTATACACAGAAAAAACAAGGAAACAACCACTCAAGTAAACGACATGAATGATGATGCGGTTCCGACGGATATGTAGATTGTTCAAAAAAAAAAAACTTTCCCCAAATAGAAAACTTGGACTATTTGGGCAAAGGACCCAAAAACGTAAAAAAAAACATGGGGGTTTTCCCAGCCCCCTTTCCCGAGCCATCATCTTGGGCCCGAGCGGACGCGGAAAAACTAATAAAAGCGTTATCATTACTGTTCGGCCCAAAATAGCGCAGTATTCGAAACGTCTACTCGAAGTCGCTGTTATAAAACCAAAGAAATTAACTGCTTCAAATGGTTTTGGGATGAAGTCGAAGAAATCGGTTATTTTCCTTTCCCAAAAAACGATGTAATTATAGCCCCTAAAGGAAAAAAACACGATTCGATATTCAGTTTTGGGGCGTGGTTTGGGATGGTCAGCAAAAAATTTCGAGAATTTTTTATTATTCAAGGGCAGACAAAAAGGACACGACGCCATGTATCTATGTCAAACTTACTCGAAAAAAAACCCAAACAACTGACAAAGAGTTTTGAAACCCGATTGGATACAATTGAAATTTGATTGTGATCTTCTGATATAAGCGTAAAAGGGCGTGTTTTTAAAAACCACCCCCGCCCCCAAAAACCATTACGAATCGGGACCAAAAGGGCCATCCCAGAGCGGCGAGATTTTTTTTCCCCGGTATGTAATGAAGCGGGGATTTAAATTTTGGGTTACAATGCCCAAATTTAGATTGTTTGGGAAAATAATACCATTAGGATTTGAAATTATATATATGTATTTTCTAAAATATAAAACAACTATTGATAAAACCTGGTATAATTTACTTGAGAAAATGTATAGAAAGTAAAAATGAGATTGAATAAACAAAAATTTTAAAAAAATGAGAAACAATATGTGTTGACAATTAAAATAACTGTTCTTCAGTTTTTTTAAAAACAATTCTAAAAATTTTTACTTTTGTTGAATCAATAATTTTTTCTACTATGAAATCAATCCCAAAATATATTTTATTACACTATACATATAAAACCTTTTGCCAAATAAACTTTTTAAATGTTTTAAACCTCACTGAAGGGGCCACGGGACTTTTTTTCCCCTTTTTTTACCAAAATTATTTTAAAACGCGTTCACTTTTTTGAAAATATGATTATTTAGCTTCTTGAAATAAAAATTCCTTTCTTTAGTTATTACCAGATAAATTTCCCTGATGCGTTACACTTTCACTATCCCCCCCGGGCCAATGGTTGATTAATTTGCTACTTCAGAAAAAACTGTAGGGTCTACCTTTAAGCGTAGGAAGATGAGACTTCATCTTCTTTTTAATTAAAATTAAATTTACTTCTTTTCGCTTCATAATGAAGCGGGGCAGTTTTTACTGACTGACCGCCCCGACAACTGAAATTCTGAATGAAGTTTTCCCGATTGGGGGAAAAATCTTATATATATAGCGTTCGGTTTTAAAAACGATACCCCCCGAAAAAAAAAAAATTTATTTTTGGGGTCGGCGGTACCCCTTTAATTGACACGCCCCTTTGATATGGGGAATTAATGGGTCATTAACGTGAAAAACGGTCTCTTTGGGCGATCTTTACGGTTTATTTTTTTCCCCCCGCTGTCGAAAATCGTTTTCCTGTCCCCTTTTGGGGGGAAAAAAGAGATAAAAAAACCCGGCCCGGGGCGGGGGCCCATGTTTTTAGCGGGTTTGATCGTAGCCCGTCATGTTTTTTAAAAAGTTTTTATTTTTTTTAGGGGTGTTACATTTTTAAAGCGGCCCCTTTTTAATTTTCAAAAAATTTTGAATTTTTGGGGTTCTTCTTTTCCCCGGGGAAAAAGGGTTTTTATTTTTAAACCCGGGTGGGTGCCCCGGAAAAACCCCCCCTTTTAAAAAAAGGTTTAATTTTTTAAACCCCCATGACCCCAATATTTTTGGGGGGGATGGGGGGGTATGGGCCCCCCAACTTTTTTTTTGGCCTTAAAATTTTAAACCCTACAATGGAAAAAAAAATGGAAAAAATTTTTACTGAAAAACCTGGTAACATATGCCCTTTTTCCCTTTAAAATTTCACCTAATTTACATCAGGGGCCCCAATATCCCTCCTTTATAATTCTATTCCCAACTACTAATTTTAACAGCCAAAACTTTTTAATTTTCCAAAAAACCCCGGGGGCAATTCTTCCCAGGGCGATGCTTTTTTCAATTTTGGGAAACCCCAAAACCCCGTGGTTTACTTGTCCTCACCTGCTGTGATATAGGCTGTCTGCGGTCTGGGAAATCAGGTTGAAATTTCCCCCGCATTTTATGTCTGTTTCGCTGGGGGCGATGGAAACCCCATCTGGGGAAACCCTGGGGGCCAGTTTTCCCCTTGGGGCCCAAAAAGGTTAAATGGCCTTTTGGGTTTTTTTGGCTCCCCTTTTTGGGAACGTTTTTTGGGAAAATGATTTTTTCCCCTTTTTGCAAAATGTCCCTTTTTTTTTAAATTTCCCCGGGGAAATGGGTTTTAAGGTTCCGTTTAAAAGTTTGGGGTTTCCCCCCTTTTATTTTTTGGGGTAATTTGTGCACCCCTTTCCGGGGCCCTTTGGGGTCCTCTATTTATGGGCTTGGAATATCCATTCATCCTTTTTATTGTAACAATTGGATTAAAAATTAAAGGGGGTCCCATTAGTAAATAACTATTTGGTAAAAGGGTAAAACTTTTTGAACCCCGTTATAGTTAAAAAATCCATTTAATTTTTCCGTAATTTTTTAAAAATTTTTTAAAACCCTTTTTTTTGTTTTTTTTTTTTTGTTTTTTTTATCGGGAAAATTTTAAATTAAAAACTTTTAAAAAAAACCATTTTTTATTAGAACTTCTTTTAAAATTTACAAAACCCCTTTAAATTTTTTTGGGAAAAACCCCTTTTTTTAAAGGGGCAGCTTTTCCAAAGGGGGTTTTTGAAAATAAACACTGGTTTTTTCCCCTTCCGTCTTTTTGGAATTCCTTGACGATTTTTTTCAATTCTTTTTCCCTTTCCCCCCGGGCGGGGGTTTTGGGGCGCGGTTCGTTCGGTTCGGTAAAATCCCCTCAATATTTATTTCCCCAATAATTTACGGGGGGGTTTTTAAATTTTTTCTAAAGTTTTTTCGTGCTTGTGTATTTTGGGGAAATTTCATGGTTTCCCCAAAATTTTTTATCTTCCCCCCTTCTATAAATTTTATCCAAGGGGGTTTTTTGCAAATTTTTTACTTCAAGGGGGGCATTTTTTTTTTGCTTTTAAAAAATTATTTTGACTGTTTGTTTGGAAAAACCAGGCTCCTTTTTGTACCCCCGTTTTCCCCGGCCCAAAAGGGGGGTTTTTTTGGAATACTTTTCCCCCCATTTTCGTATTCTTTTTGATTACTTTCTGTTTTGTTTTTTTGGGTTTTTTTTGGGGGTTTTTTTTTGGTCTATTTTCTTGATTTTTTTTTGGTTTTTTTCCCTTTTTTTTTTTTGGGGTTTTTTCCCGCAATTGTTCCCCAAAATTGTTTTTTTCGTCCCGGTTATTTTCCCCTAATCTTTTTTTTTATATTCTAACTATTCTCTTTAATTTCCCCCCACACTAAAAAAAAATTTTTTTTTATTTCGTTCTTAGGGATTTTTTTGAATTGGCGGGAAATTTTTCCCTATATTTCCCCTTTCCCTTTTTTATATCTTTAAAAAAATTATTCTCTTAAAAAAATTTGATGGGTTTTCCGGGCGCCCACCTTTTTTTAAAATTGGGGTAAAAAAATTTTTTCCTTTCCCGGGCGCTTTTTGGGTTTTTAAATTTTCTCATTCTTTTTTTTTTTTCAATAATTTCCGCCCATTTTCCCAAATTGTGGAAATTTTTTTTTTTCTTGGGGGAACTTTCCCCCCGGTTCGGTTAAATTTTTCCAATTTTTTGGGGTTTCTTTTTTTTCCTAAGGGGTTTTAAATTTTTGATTTTTTTCCCTTTTTTACTTCCACGGGTTTCCCATTTTTTTTTCATTTTTTTTTCCTCAACTACTTCCCTTTTTTTTTTTCGGTATTTTTTTTCCCAAAACTTTTACCTTTAATTTCGTTTTTTGTTTTTTTTTCTTTTCCCCCCCGTTTTTTTCTTTTGATTTTTTTCCCCAAATTTCCCTTTTTTTTTCCCTTCTTTAATTGCATATATTCCCAAAAAAACTGGGCGGGAAATTTTTTTCCTTTGGGGAAATAAAAAAATTGTCCTTTTTTTTTCGTCTATTTTGGGGAAATTTTTTTTTGGCCCCTTTAATTCCCCGGGTTTTTTTGGGGGTTTCCCCAATTTTCCCCCTGGGTGGAAAAATTTTTCCCTTTTTGGGGGGTTCATATCTACCCTTTTTGTTCTTTTACGTTTTCCCCATGTTTAAAATCGACCATCTTCCCAATTTTTTATGCAAGCTTCAAAATTTTTGGGTTTTCCCCGTTTTGGTTTTTTCCCCTTTTTTGGGAATTTTTTTTTCTAAAAAAAATTTCCCTTTTCCTATCCGTATATCTTTTTTTTTCCCCCAACATAATTTCCTTCATTCCCCCGTGGTTTTTCATTGGAAATTTTCCCGTTTCCATCTCCCCTGTTTCTTTCGGGGGAAAAGTTTTTTTCGGGGGAAAAAATTTCTTTTTTGACTTCACTTTGGGGGGGCTTTTCTATTAGGGTGGTTTCCCCGGATCGGTTTTTCCCCCTTTTCTGGTTAAAAAAAGGGCTTTCCCCTTTAAATTTTGTCTCTTTCCTACGACTGTCTTTTTAATTTTTCCGGGGGCCCTCCGATTTTCCCCCCCCGGAAGGGCGTTTTTTTTTCCCTACCCTTTTTTGGTTTTTCATGGTTTTTTTAAATTTTTCCACCTTTGGTTTTTTCAATCTTCATCTAGTTTAAGGGGAATTTAATGCCTGTAAAACATCAATCATTTTTGGGTTTTTAACCCCATTACCTCTTTTTCTTTTCCCCAAAACGATTTTTCCCCCGTTTTTTTGGGAACCCTTTCCCCTTCCCAAAATTTCCAAACCCCCCATCTTGGGACATTTCCGGTTTCCCAGTGGGCCCGGGCTCTTTTTTTGGGCGTGAAAACCCTTTTGGGGGTTACTCGACAATTCTTTTTGGGGGTTCCCCTCGAAAAATTTGCTTTTTTTAAAAAATTAATTCCATCCAATTTTTATCTTTTTTTGGAAAAAAGTCTTAAAACCCTTTTTTCCCCCCTTTCTTCCAAAATTTTTTGAATTTTTTTTTCCCCTTATTTTTAAAATTTAAAATTTTTTGTTCCCCAACCTTCCCTTAGGTTGTACATTTTTTTTCTTCTTTTATTAAAATTTCCCTGTTTTCCAAAAAATTTTTTTTATTTTTCCCTGGACTATTTCCTTTCCCCCGTAACTTTTTCCCGTTTGTCTTCTATCAATTCTCTCCCAAATTCTGATATCGGTTTCATTTGATTGTTTTAATTAATCTACGTCCTTTTTCGTTTTTTTCCCCTTGATTTTTCGACGTCTATTTTCCATTAAAAAAAATTAGAAAATATTTTTTTTTGGTTTTTTTATTTTTAAAAATTTTTTAAATCTTTTCCCCCTTTTAAAAAGAAAACCCCTTTAAATTCATTTTAAAATCTCATTTTTGAAAGCTATTTCTATTTGGACATCTATATGGGGGGGCCAAAATTCCCTCCGAATGGTTTGCATACACAATTTTTTCTTATTACAATTTTCTTTTTTTTTTTACCCTTACGATTTAATTGGGGAAAATTATTTTAATTTATTGGGAAATTTTTAAAAAAATTTTATTAGCATAGGGGTTTTGGGGGCTCAAAATTTTTCCCTTTTTTGCTAATTTGTTGGGTTTTTTTTAAACTGGGGTTTTTAATAAAACCCTTTTTTTTACAGGATTCCCCAAAAAATCCCAAAAAAAAAAAGGGAATCTTCTCAAATTTTTGCTTTAAACATCATCAAAACCCCCCAAAAAACCCCTTTTTTTCGTAATTTCCTTTTGGATCTCCCCCAAACTTATGGAAAAAAATTTTTCCCCTTCCCTTTTTTTTTAATAAAACCCCAAAAAATTTTTTTTCTTCTTCCCCCGGTAATTTCAATCTGCTAAACTGCTGCAAAATTTTTTTTAATTCAGGAAATTTTTTGTATTTTTTTTAAATTTTTCATCTGTATCTATAAATAATTTTGGGATTCCCTTTTCCCCAATTTTTTAAAAAACCCCCATGGAACTTTTCTGACTGTCTTCCCCTCTTTTTTCAGCCCCAAATACTCAATTTCACGAATAAAAAAACGATATCTTTGGGGGCCATTTGAAGGAAAAAATTTTCCCCGGGGTTTGGGGGTTTTTATTTCCCCCCAGTCCACGGGCCCCTTTTTCGGGGTTTTTCCCTGATTTAATAATTTTAATAAAAATCCCCCCCGGAAAAATTTTTTCCCTTTCCCCAAATACTTTCAGGGTCAAATTTTTTTAAACCTTTTGATTTTTCCCCGTAAACTCTCTTTACTGATATTACTTTTTAAATGCTTTTTTTTATTTTTTCCAATTTTTTTTTTTTTTTTTGTTTTTTGTTTTTTAAATGTTTATCTTCGCCGAATATTTCTACAATTTCATTTTTCCCTTTTTGCATTCCACAAACAATTTAAAAAAAAATTCTATATTTTAATTTTATTTTCCGATGAATTTCCAATATGAAAACCCTTTAAATTGCAAACTGCAATATATGCACACTTTCAACTACAAAAAATTCTGATAATATTTTTACAGGTAAAACAATTTTTTACTAAATTTTCATTCCTATTTGCATCGGTAAATTTGAGTTTAATATATTTTGCGAAAATCAACATATAAACGTTATTTTTCTGTTAATCCCCCCTCGACACCTATACCATTGATATAAGACGTACAGGGCGTGTCTTATTGAAAAACCACACCTGTCCACCTTTGTTATAACTCATACTGAGCGTTATCAGTCTATTGACCAATAACGGAACAACATCCAGAGCGGCTTTGAGATTTTGTTTCACCCAGTATGTAATGGAGCGGGGACTTAATTTGACAGTACAATGACCAATTTCAGATTGTTTCCGGAATAATAATAAAATTGGGACTTGTAATAATATATATATGATTTTCTAAAATATAAAAACAACTATTGATACACCTGGTATAAATTTACTGAGAAAATGTATAGGAAGTCAAAATTTTTTTTGTTGAATCAATAATGTCTTCTACTATGAAATCAATACTGAAATATATTTTTATTACACTATACATATATACCTTGCCAAATAAACAGTTTTATGTCTTACTGAAGAGCCACTGACTTAATTATTCCTTTTTATTACCGAATTATATTACGCGTTCACTTGTTGCAATATGATTATTTAGCTTCTTGATAAATATTAATTCCATTCATTTAGTTATTACTGAGATGAATTCTGATGCGTTACACTTTCACTATGATTCTGCATATGGTTGATTGATTTGCTACTTCGGATAAACTGTACGGAGTCTACGCTTACTTAGCGTAGGAAAATGAGACTTCATCTTCTCTAATTGAAATTAAACTTCACTTCTTTTCGCTTCATAATGAAGCAGAACTAGCTCTGTACTGACTGACTCGTTCGACAACTGTATTCTGAATGAAGTCTTCTTCGATTAGGGAAAATCTTATATATATATATATATATAGCGTTCGGTATTCAAACGATACCGCCCGAAAATAATAAAATATTATTTATGTGTCGGCGAGTACCCCTTTGAGTTGACACGTCGCCATGATATGTTGAATTAATGGGTCATTAACGTGACAGCGGTTAATTACCTAGTCGCGCCTTTGTGGGCTCAATAGAGATAAAATAACTGTCCCGTCGTGGGCGATGTGGTTTAGCGGTTAGATCGTAGCTGTCATGATTTAATAGTTTCTTTGATATTTTTATGGGGTGTTACATTATTAACGCGGCCGCCTTTGATTTCGAACGAAAATTGATTTATTATATTGGCATTCTTCAGTTTCAGTTTACATACGGCTATATTTGAAATACTTGATAAAGTGTGCTCATGACACTTCAAGCAGGATGAAATGAACATGAAACACGTATTCGATGAAAACGTTCTACCCGACATGTCTTTCGAACAGTTCAAACGTATGTGTGCCGAAAAGTATGGGACATTTGTGATTGTCAAGGATTGCGATTTGAATGCTGGCAGATATCGACAAGGTTTTGATATATATGCGTGTGTAAAGATTAGTTTACCATCAGTAAACATAAAGCCGCTCAGCAAAGTAGTTGACGTCATTCTGAAAAATAAAATATCTGTATTATCAAAGGAGATAGAAAAAAACACCTAGCTTTCAAATTGGGTGAATTCGAAGAAGAGGCATCTATAAATAAACTTTTTGAACCTCTGTCCAAGTATATCGATCAATATCCAGGCATGTCACAAAAATACATATCCGAACACAGGAGCTAAGATGACAAAATCGATAAAGTATATGGACGTGCTTATGATGAAAGTTTTTCAAAATGGATATTCGGCAAACAATTACAGTACAGTACAGTATTTGAGGGGAACTCCAGGACTTTATCAACTAATATTCTATGTGAACCCTCCTACAATCCAAATGATTTGAATGCATATAAAACTCTTTTAGAATTGACCGAGGCCCATCTGAATTCAGCAGGAAATCTGAGGGGTAGTCAAAGTGGAAATATATGAATACAGTGCTTCATAAAGTACTGAATAAATTCATTTTTAACCAAACTATCCATTTCTGAGGAATCTTCTGGAACAGGTCGATTTTCAATCTCAATTTGCCACATTTATAAGGGAAAATTAAATATACAGGGTGATCCACGTTTGACTAATGACGTCCACGACAATTTTTTCAAACGGAACACCCTATACCTATATTATTCAATTTTTGGAATCTTCATGTAGGAGTTAAAGTGATCGGATAAAGTTTAGTAATGGTAATATTATTGATTGTTTGTCGTGTATTCTCTGATATTAAACATTGGAAAATATATTGGATTGGGTTGATATTTCACGAATGATTGGAGGAATGAGACTGAGGTATTTGAAATAAATGTGAATCCACGCTCGGAACTAAAATGTGATGGAGTTCAATAGTTGATCGGAGGTATATGGGGTGAGAATGCATGATGACATCAAAATAAAATACAAAGACGACTTATAATTATTATTGACTGTTGATGGGAAAGATTAGATGAAAGATGATTATGATAATATTCATTACTGATTAGTGTACGGACTCGGTACATTGTATTCTTCGGTATTTGACACAAAGCATATGTAGATGGTTTGAACATTCATCGAACGATTGGATGAATCAAACTGATGCTTAATAATGGTGCAATTATTGATTGTTGATTGATACATGGATTCAGTACTTGACACAAAATAAATGAAATTGTTTTGGGCATGACTCGAGCGCTTGTAGGAGTTGAAGTGATCGGATGAAGCTTACTAATGGTAATAATATTGATTGCTGGTTGATGTAAGGATTTGGTTCACAGTATTCTTAGATATTTGAAATATGGAATTAATTACAGTACTTGGAAATTTGGTATGTAAATGTTCCTGTTAGGCGGAGAATTGTGGGCGGTAGTCAAAGGAGAAGAAACAGACCCTAGAAGAGATTCGAAAGCAAAGTCGAAAATATGTTTGATGATAGATGAGTCACTTTACCCAATAGTGAGAAGCTGTAATTCTTCAAAAGAAGTGTGGGAAAAGTTAGAAAATACTAGAAGACATAGTTTGTTGAGGCGACTATTTCGAATGAAGCGAAATGGATATTCAACGATGGAAGAGTATTTGAATGACATATTGTCGATCACTCAAAAGTTAGATGCCATGAGCTGGTATTAAGATGAATTCATTGGTGTCATAATGCTAAATGGCTTGGGCGAAGAATATGATCATGGCTATGGAAAGTTCCAATGCTAAAATATCTAGCGACTATGTACGAAATATTTTGATTCAACAAGAATCAAGACAATGTACTGAGGCTACGGAAAATGTTTTCTTGCCCACTTCAAAAGATAAGAAGAAAAGTTCCAATGTCATTTGTTTCCGTTGCAACAAGATGGGTCACAAATCTTTTCAGTGCTTTAAAAACAAGCAGGTGAAAGGTAAAGGCGAAAAAGGAAAGCACTCTTAAGAAAGAAGTTCAAACAAACAACAGAAGAAATTTCCAGTGTTATATGCAGCTTTAGCAACTAGTGTAACAGACAAAGAATGGATTATCGACTCTGGAGCTTCTTCGCACATGACATTGAATAAAGATTGGTTGGAGAATTGGAGAGGTCACGATCAAGAGATAACTGTTGCAAACAATAACAAGCTTCGAGCTGAGGGAAGTGGGGAAGTCAAGATAGAGATTGATTCTCAAGAAGTGACAATAGTAGATGTCATGTACGTTCCTGGACTTTCCACAAATTTATTATCTGTGAACAATTGGTAGAAAAAGGCCTAATAGTAATTTCCTCCAAAGAAGGCTGTCAAATACTGGAAGAAAATAATTCTGAAATAATAATATATACTGATAAGTGGTTCAGCTGAATCCGGGATATTCAAATTGAATCAATCGACTTCGTTCAACAAAAACGTACACCAGTTGAATTTGACAACTTCAACCAGAATATGTCATCGTTTATGGCATCGAAGGCTTGGACATCTTTGTAGGAAGTCAATGAAACTCCTCGCAGAAGGTATGGCAACAGGAATCAAATTCAGTGATGAAGAAGATTATAAACAATGTATTCCGTGTGTCAAAGGCAAGCATACAAGGCAAGTTTTCAAATCATCAGGAAAAAGAGCGGCAGAGAAACTCGAACTTGTTCATTCAGATATCTGCGGACCAATGAGTGAACAAAGTTGGGGTGGAGCAAGATATGTTTTGACTTTCACTGATGATTTCACAAGAAAGACATTCATTTATCTACTTCGACACAAAGGTGAAGTCAAATCGAAATTCAAAGAATTCAAAAGTGTAGTGGAAAATCAGACAGGGAAGAAAATAAAGATGTTCCGAACTGACAATGGTAAATAATTCTTGAATACAGAGATGAAAAAGTATCTTTCTGATTGTGGAATTATTCACCAAACAACAGTGGTGTATACCCCTCAACAGAACGGTGTAGCTGAGAGAGTCAATAGAATTCTTGTTGATAAGGCAAAAAGTATGCTACAAGATGCCAATCTTTCAAAGAGATATTGGGGAGAAGCGTTAAATACGGCTACATATCTTAAAAATCGTTCGCCTACGAAAGCAGTTGGAAATATGACCCCAGAAGAGGCGTGGACGGGTCGAAAAGTTGATCTTTCACATTTGAGAGTTTTTGGATGTCGAGCTCTAGCCCGTATTCCAAAAGCAAAACGTACGAAGTGGGATGCGAAATCTAAAGAGTATATTTTCACTGGGTATTGTGAAAATACCAAAGGCTACAGACTTATCAATGAAAAATGTCCCACTGATATAATAATTGCGAGAGATGTTGTATTCATAGAAGAAGGCACTAATGACCAAGTGAGAATATCAGGAGAGAAGACTGGAGAAGTGATGATTGGGAGTGAGAATGAAGAAGCAATATTAATAATTGAATCCCCAAATGACAATCGACAAAAAGAAGGAGCAGTTCAAACAGAAATACAGGTATCAGAAGACAATGAAGAGGAGAGTCAAGACGAAAATGTACAAAGTATCAGTAAAACTATAGATCTTTCCAGTAGAAGATCCGAAAGACTTCCAAAACCAAGAAAATGGTTTTTAGATATGTATCTATATCATATAGAGTGTACAAATTCAGACGATCCAAAATCAGTAGAAGAGGCGCTTTCTATTCCAGAAAATAATAATTGGTTTGAAGCAATGAAGAGAGAATATGAATCACTGATTCATAACAAAACGTGGATACTGGTGGATAGACCAGAAAATAAGAAGATAGTTAAAAATAAATGGGTCTTCAAATTGAAATCAGGAGCAGATGGAAGAATAACTCACAAGGCGAGACTTGTAGCGAAGGGCTATACCCAAGAATATGGTTGAATACACAGAGACTTCTGCTCCAGTGGTGAGACATTCGTCTATGAGAATTTTATTCGCAATTGCTGCTGAAAATGATTTAGATATAGATCACATGGATGTGAGAACGGCTTTCTTGGACGGAGAATTAGAAGAAGAGGTTTTTATGGAACAGCCCGAATTATTTGATGTGGAAACCGATATGGGCAAAGTTTGTCTGTTAAAAAAGGCGATTTACGGACTCAAACAAGCATCAAGGAGCTGGAATACAAAGTTACATTCTACCTTATTGAAATTGGGAATGAAACAAACAAATCAAGAACCCTGCATCTATTACAATATAGGTGTTAATTATATTGTGATGATAGCAATTTGGGTGGATGATTTCTTGATTTTTTCCAATAATGACGAAAAGAAAAAGGAACTAAAAGATAATTTGATGAAGGAATTCCAGATGAAAGATTTAGGGGAAGCCAAGTTTTGTATTGGTTTAAGAATAAGAAGAGATAGAACGAACCATACAATTTATTTGGACCAGCAACAGTATTTGGAAGATCTATTACAAAAATTCAATATGGATATTCAAACCCTGTTAATACTCCATTGGATGTGAATCAAACATTGATGAAGCCAAATGAACAAGATGAAGAAATAATGGAGAAGATTCCTTATCAACAACTAATTGGATCCTTAATGTAGGAACTAGACCTGATATAACTCATGCATGTAGTGTACTCAGCCAATTTAACAATAATTATGATGAAATACACTGGAGAGCAGCAAAACGAGTTTTGAGATATCTGAGAGGTACGGCCAATTATTGTCTGACATTTAAGAAGACAGGAGATGATATAGAAGGATTTGTGGATGCAGACTGGGCAAATGATGAAAATGACAGAAAATCATACACTGGATTCGTATTTTTACTAGGAGGTGCAGCAGTTTCTTGGGAATCAAGAAAGCAAAGGACTGTGGCATTATCCAGTACAGAGGCCGAATACATGGCAATCACAGAGGGTTCTAAGGAAGCAATATTTATGAGAGGACTTCTGCAAGAACTTTTTGGGAGAGATGAAGCAGTTGTTTTGTTCAACGATAATCAAGGAGCTGCAAAATTAACCAGGAATCCCATTTATCATCGAAGAACAAAACATATAAACATTAGACACCATTTTGTTCGGCAAACCATTGAAGAAGGAAATATATCTGTCAACTACAAAACTACAGATGACATATGATTGCAGATATATTGACAAAAGCTTTGAATGGTCCAAAACACAAAATTTTTGTACAAATGATGGGTTTGAGAACGTATGATTAAGGGGGAGTGTTGGATTTGTGTTTATATTTTTATCATCATACGTTAGAACATCTTGTATGTGTTATTTCGAGAAAGAATAGTATTAATGTCATTGTTGATGTAACAATATGTCAAAGTATTTTCATTAAAGTTTATACATATTTTCGAACAATTAGTAAGTTATTCATTGGAAAAACCAACAACATCTTACAGTAATGCCAATTGTTTTGGGAGGCACTGGGTCTATCGTCAGTTGTTGGGAGTAAGTGTGTTGTGAGTTTGGTGGTTGTTGGTTGAAGATTTGGTTGTTGGTTGTAGTAAATATGTGTAAATAATGTTGAGTCCTTCTATGTCTTTTGCTAATGGGCAGTCCAGTATCTCCCATTTTGGCACAATATGTCATGGATGATCTAGTAGAAGATAATTAAAAAAACTTTCTTTTCCCAACCTTTCATAAAAAAATACGTAGATGATATAATACTAAGCATACCATACAATAGGAAAGATGAAATATTGGAAGTTTTCAATAACTACAACCAGTTTATATTTCTCACCATAGAAGACGAGGACTCCAACTTCAGGGTACCCTTTTTAGATACAAAATTAATAAGAAGAGATGATAATAAGTTAATCACCACGTGGTATACAAAACCAGGCTCTTCTGGCAGATACCTACATTATGAATCATTCCACCAAAAACAACAGAAGATTAACTTGGTATTAGCCATGAAAAACAGAGTCATCAAGACCACTCATACAACTTTAAGAGAAAAAACAAACTAGCAACATTATTCAACAACAATGGTTACCCCGCCAAATTATTAGATCATCTACTATTTCACAGATCCTCAACACATTTAGCTTCAACAGATACAAACACCACCAATAATCAAGTACCCATGAACAAACCCACTTTCTACTATTCATTACCTTACCTAGAAATCTATCATACAATAAAAAAAAAATTTCATGAATATGACAATATTAAATTAGCCTTCAAGAATTATAAGACAGCCAAATTTTTTCTCCAAATTAAAAACAAGATAACTATTCATCTGTCGAACGTGGTCTATTCCATTCCCTGTGCCGATTGTGACAAGGAATACATCGGGCAAACCAGCAGATGCCTCAAAGATAGAATCACCTCACATAAAAGTGATGCGAGAGGTAATAAACAAACAAGTACTTTGGTTAAACACGTTTGGGATAACGATCACAATTTTTCGTATGAAAACGCCAAAATATTAGACAGAAACAAATACACACAAAAAAGTTTTCCTAGAAATGACCAATATATTCAAACAACCACTGGCAGTTAACTCTAAAAAAGACATAGAAGGACTCAACATTATTTACACATATTTACTACAACCAACAACCAAATCTACAACCAACAACCACCAAACTCACAACACACTAACTCCCAACAACTGACGATAGACCCAGTGCCTCCCAAAACAATTGGCATTACTATAAGATGTCAAGACAAAGAGTAGAGTAACAAGAGAAATCACTTACCCTATTCATGAATGAAATAGTAAAATCGTATCAAAATCCTCCAAATGCTGTCACTTTTGATTTCATTCATAAATTAGAGATTGGTATAGATGTGGTTTAGCCAATTAGGAGTCAAGAAAACCTGTCATGTGACATCAAGTGTCGGGGATCGTACACGAGGAAACGCTTCGGACCTTCGGGTGTTTTCGTATTAAAAAAATGTAGGAAATATCAAGATTTTCGAATGGGATGAAATATTAAAAGAATATGTTCTCATTTATATAGGCATGAAATTTCAACATTTCATGATTTATAAATGATTGTTTTAGTCTTGAGAATGCGTCGAAGAGTTTCACTTATTGACGATGGATATATAATATGGACTCCATTTTTGTTGGTTAGGTTAGGTCAATTTATTTATATTGAATTATGAAATTCTCAAAAAGGACCGGATTACTGAATCTGCAATTGACGATCGAACCAAAAAGGTCTACATTAGATTGTAACTATTCAAACTTTGGTTTCAGATGAATACATTATTACATTTTTATGGTTTTATGGATACTTCCTAGGATTGACGAAAATGTGATGAAAACAGGTTATTGTTGAGTGTAGTGGTTTATATACTAGACAGTTAATGCATACACAAAAATCCCATAAAGGACTGTGTTTTTGTCACTATGAAAGCGCCAAAACTTTGGACCTATGTTTTCCAGGGACAAACGGAACCTAACTTTAGAACGGTATAATTCTAGTATGTCTAGCAGAGTTGATAAAGATCTAAAATTCAATAAATAAATTCGCTTCCTGAAAAATCTATATTCTAGTCTGAAGGAAGTGAGCGATGCAGTGTTTTGTGATATATCTAAAGCTTTTGACTGTTACGTGAGCTTCATCAAATATCATCATCATCTCTACAGCTTCAGAGGACGAAGCTTCAATTGGTTCGAGTCCTATCTGGGTGAAAGAACCCAAATTGTGAACACCGATAGTCTCTCAGCTTTTGGGCAAATTAAGACATGTTCACTATTTTGGCAGACAACACGACTATCTTATCGCAAGAATTCAAATTATCTTCGTAGTAAAATGACTCGTATATGTATAAATTAATTTGTATCTTCTCTGAACTACCTTTGCCCATTGTAATCATTTTTTTCAACTTGTGATTGTAATTTATCTTGTAACTAGCAAGTCAAATATTTTTATCATTACTTTTATATTTAATTTTGTTAAAAAAAATTGCCCATGAGATATGAGATGACAATCTTCTGACTATAAGTATATTTGATTTGGAGATGGAAAATTCTTAATATAGTGGATAATTTTTTCTAAAGAGCCATCGAACACTCTGTGATTGTTCGGAATTTACTAGCTAAAATCAAGATATCTTCATAGAATGAAAAGTCCACGCTTACTTGTGAAATTCATGTGTTTATTAAAAAGTTATAATTATACTAATAATAGTCATTAGCCTTATCGATCTTGAGAGTAGGCCTTGTTCCTCCGACCAACTGCTTGGTTTAGATACCCCTCCTTATCCGATTATCTCATGCGGGTGTTACTGAAAATTAAAAGAAAAGCTGATTTAGGTTGTTTTCTCTCCTCGCCTTTACGACATCATCTATGTTACCTTCAAAAATCAGCATACCTCAATTTCCCCTCTTATCTGTGGCATCCTTTGAAATATCGGGGAAATCAATTTGTACATTGATACTTCTGTCTCGTGGGCCAATGCCAAAACTATTCTGTTTCCGTAAGAGATTTAATGTAAGTACTGTGCAGGAATACATTCTTGTGAGCAATACATGAAACAGAAAACATGGGGTGGAACAAAATCATATGCTATTTAAAAAAAAAGTACTCACAATGGGATTTAATATCCCCAGACATATCCTGACAATACCATCAGTAATCCTAAATTTGGAGTTTCTGAAAAATTGAAGCATGTTTTATTTCATATTTATATTTGTGCTATAAACTTTGAATATTGAATGATGTAATGACTCATTTTGGTAGGAATACATCATTGAAAAAATATGTTTCTAATATATCAAACTTACATTTGAATTATTTGTGCTTCAGTATTATCTGTAACTTTTTCAATTTCTTGGTCCTTCTATTACTAGTTTCTTCACTTTTGAAGTTTCGGTTGGCATACTTCACAATATAAAATATTCCCATTCGAATGAATAATTTCAATAAATAAATTCGCTTTCTGAAAAATCTATATTCCAGTCTGAAGGAAGTGAGCGATGTTGTGTGATATATCTAAAGCTTTTGACTGTTACGTAAGCTTCATCTCTACAGCTTCAGAGGACGAAGCTTCAATTGGTTAGAGTCCTCTCTGAGTGAAAGAAACCAAATTGTGAAGACTGATAGTGTCTCAGCTTTTGGGCATCTTCTTGCGAGAACTCCAATTATCTTCGTAGTAAAATGACTCGTATATGTATGAATTAATTTGTATCTTCTCTGAACTACCTTCCATTTGCCCATGAGATGACAATCTTCTGACTATAAGTATATTTTATTTGGAGATGGAAAATTCTAAATATAGTGGATATTTTTTTCTAAAGAGCCATGGAATCCTCTGTGATGGTTCGGAATTCACTAGCCAAAGTCAAGATATCTTCATAGAATGAAAAGTTCACGCTTACTTGTGAAATTCATGTGTTTATTAAAAAGTGATGAGTATACTAATAATAGTCATTAGCCTTATCGATCTTGACAGTGAGCCTTGTTCTTCCGACCAACTTCTTGGTTTAGATCCCCCTCTTCCGATTATCTCATGCGGGTATTACTGAAAAATAAAAGAAGAACTGATTTAGATTGTTTTCTCTACTCGCCTTTGTTAGTAGGGCTCACCTTTTCTGGATAAGTCATTCTAAGATAGCTGGAAGCAGCCTAGACTGTCGCAGAACATGATTCATCGATTTCTCAACTTCATCAACATATTTTATGATATCTACAATAAACTCTCTGATTTTGTTTAGGTTGTTAGTTGTTAGAGAGGTAATAGTCCGGCAGACATGGGCAGTGAATTGCTTGGTAATAGTTTGTATCGGAAAGTTTAATGAAACAATGTCATCGGGGAAATTTTCCAAAGCCCTCAATTTTCAAGTCAATTCATCGACTAGAGACATCAGTCCACTTTCCTACCTTTTCTTCTTCCTTCGTGGAAGTTTCCAAGATCCCAAAAAGGCCGTTTACGAAGAAATCACTTTGGAAAAATCACCAGATCTTCAAGAAAAATCGGGCAGTCATCTGATTTTTGACAGACATGTAAACATTGTAGTAAATTTCAAGGATTTCATCTCATTTTCGCGCTAACTGTTCTGTGAGGGATCTTGTTCGTAGAACAATAATCTTTGGTCAAGAGTCACTGCACACATCAGTATGAAGAGTGACAGACGTTCCTGTCACCTGATTGTTTATGTTTTTAATGATCTGCTGAGCAGAACATCCTTTTTAATTATTTTTATAAAAAGTTTTTTTTCTGAATGTATGTGATAGTCTTAATTCAATGTTTTTTACAATAAACCGTACAAGAATGAATCATTTCCTCGATTTTATACTGTATTGTTTAGCTATTTTATAACCTCACATTTCGTAAGTACGAACAATTTTATTTCTGTAACATTACTAATCAGGGCCTTTTCAGAATATCTATCAGATGTAGTTCAATGTCCAGCGTGGCTTTAGCCGGGGAAGTAGTTGTTTTCTGTTAGAGATTCACAAAAAATAACTTCTTTTAATCGTGGATTTTTCAATTCACAGAAAAATCTTTCTATCAATATTTAATTGAGAATGTTTCCCTTTTCAACATGAATACCCCACAAGAGGTTATCTTGACGATGGAAGATAGTGACTAAAGTTTATGTTTCAGTCGCAGATGATTCCACATCTGATTTTATGAACATCCTGTTTATATTTTCAACAAATCAAATATCATCGACAACGATGATGTCATCCCCGGAGATATTCGAGAACAATCCAGTCGCGCCACCGCGGATAACAACGGTCAATATTGGAAACAACTGGAACATGCTGGTCGCCAACCGCCAGAATTGGAAAGATCGGGAATTCTGTAACGGAGATAAATAAGCAGCCCTCAAGATGGCACGGGCAGTCTCAGAGTCTCATTCTTGGCGGGCCGATATCATCGAGCTATACAGTGGCGTAGTTAGTAATATAAATTAGTTGTAAATTTAAGTGTGAAATATTAGTAAAACCAAGTTAAGTTTATTTACGTTACAATTGGTGTCGGAAGCGAGGTTTTGAAAATAAACAAGTGATCGTGGAGTGGATAGTCAGAAAAATAAATTGATAGACCTTTTCACGCCCAAAATAGACAGTGACCCGGTTTTCGCGAAGTGGACAATTGTGCGTGGGAATATAAACTGATACACTGTTCGCGTGAAACAGACAATAGACTGGTGGCCCGTGGAAAAGAATTCGCGAAGTGAATTTTAAACAAACTGATAAACTTTTCGTGTGAAACAGACTGATACCTCGTCAAAGACAAAATGTGTTCAAGAAAAGTGCGCCTTGCGGATTTGAAGGTAGCGGAATTGAAACAGGAATTGGAGGAAAGGGAACTGGAAACAACGGGTAAAAAGCAAGTATTCCAGGAAAGACTTGCAGAAGGAATTATACAAGAAGGTGAGGACCCCGAAACATTTTTATTCGAAGTTCCCGGAGGTGATTTGAGTCCGATAATAGAAAAACTTGAAGAAAATTCTAGAAATCTGGAAGAGAAGCTTCAAGAAAATTCTAGAAATCTGGAAGAGAAGCTTCAAGAAAATTCTAGAAATCTGGAAGAGAAGCTTCAAGAAAATTGTAGGAATCTGGAAGAGAAGCTTCTAGAAAATTCAAGAAGCCTGGAAGATAAGCTCTAGAAAACACAGAAGGCCTAAAAAAGAACTCTGTGGTGTGGCGAATCGTCTAGAAAAAAGAATAGGAACCGTCGAGGCAGAGATGGACAAGATGAAGGAAATAATCAGCGATGAAATCAAAGACGGAATCGAGGCAGAAATGGACAAAATAAAGGAAACGATCAGTGAGCTGGAAAAACGAATTGATAGTGCGCCCTCCACAGAGATGGTTAACAAAAATGCAATGCTGGACTTGAGTTTGAACTTGGATAAAGTTCAAGAGGGTATACAAGATGTCAAGGTCATTTCTGAAATAGGAAGCTTTCCATGAAGCCGCCTCAATTCGACGGAAAAACTCCATGGGAAAATTACCGCCGACAGTTTGGAAGCAGCGCCAAAGCAAATGGATGGAATGCAGGGAAAGAGCTGTAGCACTAACACTTGCATTACGTGGAGAAGCGACGAATATTCTACAAACTCTTACCGCCCAAGAACAGGAGGACTATGATCAGCTGATTAAACATCTAGAATTACGATATGGCCAGGCCCATTTGGAACACGTATACCACTCCAACTGAAAAATCTCTGCCAGAAATCGGGCGAATCCTTACAAGAATTCGAAGCTGACATTGCACGCTTGGTTCGTCTCGCATATCCAGCCACACCGGAAAATGTAATGGAGCGATTAGTGGTTCAGGCATTCTTGGATGGACTCCGTGACCAAGAAACCAGACAAGCGTTGACACTAGCTCGTCCAACACATCTCGTAGACGCACTGGCACGCGCTTTGGAATTTGAGGCAGCAAAACAATCCTGCAAAAACCAAAGTAAAGTTCGAAGTATTGAAGAAGACTCACAGGAGCATGCTGACTTGGAAGCTGCCGTAAGAAAAGTGATGAAGGAAGTTTTGCCTGAGAAAAGACAGATAAGATGCTGGAATTGTGGCAAAATTGGACATGTGCGTAGCAAATGTCCAACATTCGAAAACACGACTCCGATGCAGGAAAACTAAAGAAGGTCGACGAGAAGGGGCAATCGTCGGCCTGTGTCCAGCAAGCCCCGGTTAACAACGCATATGTCGCTATCCTGCAACGACAGAACAGAGGTGTTTTCGTAGACGGTCTCATCAATAACGAGCCTTGCACCATGCTGCTAGATACAGGTGCGACTGGGACAATTCTCGGCCTTCCTTTGCCAGAACACCGGAACAGATTGAACCGACAACGGAAGCTACGCACAGCAACAGGGGTTTGAATTGGATTTCAACCTTAAATAATTTTAGGCAGCACTAAAGTGAAACATCAGGCACTTGTAGCGGACATCGAAGACGATGCAATCATCGGAATGGACATCATGAATTCCAGAGGGTTTGAATTGGATTTCAAAGACGGGGTCCTACGTGTCAACGGAGAAGAGCTGGTACTTCATGGGAGAAGTGAAGAGTTGATCCGTGTGCTGTTGGCTGAAGGGCTGAAACCATCCTGGAGGCTCGCCTGGACGGGAGTGCGAGCAGTGGAGACGTGGTGATGTTCGAGCCCAAACTTCATGATGAGAAAATTGGACGGGGGATTGCCCTAGGGAAAACCCTGTTACGTGCTGAAAAATGTGTACCGGTAAGGGTCATGAATGTCAATTACTTTCCAGTGACCTTAAAGAAAGGAACAATTTTAGGGCACTGCTCGTCAGTTTCATCTGTGATCCGGGGCGTACGAGGTACGATTAGCCAACCCAACAACTTGCCCACAGAACTAGAAAATTAGTTGCCATCTCTTCCAAAGATATAAAACCAGCTCAACAGCCCAAACTAAGAGATTTAGTCAAAAAGTACCAAGACATCTTCGATACCGGACAAGGAAAAGGGGGTCGAACTAATGTGGTCCAGCTCAAGATTAATACTGGGGGTGCTCGACCGATCCGGCAATCAGCAAGAAGACTTCCTCTTGCCAAGAAGGAAGAGGCTGACAAAATAGTCAGCGATATGGGAGAAGAAGGAGTTATCGAACCATCTGACAGTCCCTGGTCCTCTCCAGTCGTACTGGTGAAGAAAAAGGATGGATCGACACGCTTTTGTGTAGACTATCGCCAACTTAATAATGTCACGAAGAAGGACAGTTACCCTCTCCCGAGAATAGATGACACCCTAGACACGTTGGCTGGTTCCACGATTTTTTCGACCCTTGATATGAAGAGTGGATACTGGCAAGTAGAACTGGCTCAGGAAGATCGAGAAAAGACTGCTTTTACCATCAGCTCAGGATTGTGGCAGTTCACCGTTATGCCATTCGGGCTCTGTAATGCTCCCACCACATTCGAAAGATTGATGGAGACGGTGCTGAAGGGACTCTCATGGAACACGTGTCTAGTGTATCTCGACGACATAATTGTGGTCGGCAGATCGTTCGAGGACCACGTGAAAAACTTGGAGGAAGTATTCCTGCGACTGAGGAACTCCGGATTGAAGCTGAGCCCTAAGAAATGCCATCTGTTCCAAAAAGAAGTACGATACCTCGGCCACGTTGTCTCTGGGGAAGGAGTAGCAGTGGATGACCAGAAGATCAAAGCTGTTAAGGATTGGCCCATCCCAAAAGACATTCACCAACTTCGAAGTTTCCTTGGTTTATGCACATACTATCGCCGATATGTGCTGGGATTCGCCAACATCGCTAAACCACTGACCAGGCTCACGGAAGGCCAAACAAAGTTCCAGTGGTCCGAAGAATGTCAAGACTCATTCAGGAAGCTGCAAGGAGCTTTGATCAACGCACCTATACTGAGCTATCCCCTACCCAAAGAAAAATTCATTTCGGATACGGACGCCAGCAACGTGGGACTTGGAGCTCTCCTATCTCAGATCCAGGAGGGACAGGAGAAGGTCATTGGTTATTTCAGCAAGACGCTTAGCATGGAAGAAGATTCCTGTTGAGAACTGACCATGCAGCTCTCAATTGGCTCTTACAGTTCAAAAATCCTGAGGGTCAAGTAGCACGTTGGATCGAGAGACTCCAAGAATTCGAATTCGAGATCGAACATCGAGCCGGAACTAGCCATAAGAATGCAGATGCCTGTCGCGAAGACCATGTCCAGATGATTGCTCACATTGCCGACGAGCAAAAGAGAAAGAAGCAACACTTTGTAGAACCACGGCAATGGATGACAACTGGAATGACAGCAAGATCCAGAAAGACCAAGAGAAAGACCCCGACCTTGGCTTAGTCGTCAGCTGGAAGAAGGGCAATCGAAGACCATCATGGCAGGAAGTTGCAGGTTACTCGCCGGCTGTTAAGTCCTATTGGGCACAATGGAACTCTCTTATTCTGGACAATGGGATCCTGAAACGTGTGTTGGAGGCCGAGATTGGTGGGGAAGACAGACGCCAAATAATTGTTCCCAGGAACAGAAGAGAGGAAGTGCTGCGGGAAATCCATGATGGAGTCGCTGGAGGACATCTGGGAGTGACGAAGACCCTGCAGAAAGTGAGGCAACGGTTTTACTGGGCCAATTGTCAAGCTGACGTCCAGGACTGGTGCAGAAAGTGCGCTGTATGCGCTGCTAGCAATGGACCTCGAATACGACCCAAGGCCCCGATGCGTCAGTACAACGTAGGCAGCCCGTTCGAGAGAATCGCCATTGACATCGCCGGCCCGTTTCCCGTATCCGACCACGGGAATAAATACATCCTTGTGGCAATGGACTACTTCAGTAAGTGGGCGGAAGCCTATGCCCTGCCCAACCAGGAAGCCATCACCGTCGCCGACGTCTTGGTGAAAGAGTGGATATGTCGATTCGGTATTCCAATGGAGCTGCACTCGGATCAAGACAGAAATTTCGAATCCAACCTGTTCCAAGAAATATGTCTACTGCTGAACATCCGCAAGACAAGAACCACGGCCCTACATCCAGTGCCGGTTTTAGCACTATCAGCGCCCTGGGCGGGATTTCTACGGCGCCCCCTAACTGCAATTCAAACCAATACGAAAAAACGCAAAGGATATAATGAAATAACCATTCATTAAAAGAAATAACCATATATTAAAGAAAATTACTCTTCTATCCTTTCTATCGGCGAACTCTTTTATTGGGTTATCAAAGTCGATGTTTTGAATAATTTCATTTTCAATTGACAAAGTTGCCGATTTTGTCAATCTAGATTGAGATATTGACGATCAGATATCAGCTTAAGCTTAGAAATACTCCTCTACCCACTAGCAACCGTTACGGGTATAGTCAATAATATTCGCAATGCTATCCATACATTTGAATGTAGTTCTTGTAAGTTGCGATCTTTGATAAGATTCAAAACAAAAACAGGAGTAACCACATTTTGATCAGGCAGAAAAGATTTCAGACTTATGAGTTTATCACTCAGCATACAACCATCTATATCTGATTTAGAGTTTAGAGAATGTTGATACCCTGTATCTTGAAAACTAAGCATTACCGGACCTATGTTTATATGAACTTTTCGTCTTGGAATTACTCGAAGAATCACCCCTTCAAGTTTGGCCACGTACTTACATAACACCCTGTATAAAGATGCGCCTGCGGCGCCCCTTCATATCCGGCGCCCTGGGCGGTCGCCCAACCGCGCCCTACCCTAACGCCGCTACTGCCTACATCCGCAGTCCGATGGAATGGTGGAACGGATGAACAGGACGATCAACCGCCACTTGTCCAAGGTTGTCTCTGACCATCAAAGAGACTGGGACCAGTATCTTCATTTGTTCCTGATGGCCTATCGATCCGCAGTACACGAGTCAACCGGTCAAACTCCTGCTAGTATTATAATGGGCCGAGAACTGCGACTGCCTTGTGACCTGAAGTTTGGGATACCGCCAGCAAACTTTGGCAGAGAATGGACGACATCCACGAACGAGTCCGGTTGAACATCCAGAGTGCCAGCGATAAAATGAAGAGACCTAGACAAACCACCCCAAACGTCGTCGTGGACTATCACCAAAGTTGCGGAACTCGTGGGAAGGCCCGTATAAAATCGTGAAAAGGATAAACGACCTTGTGTACCGAATCCGGAAGCCACCCCGAGGGAAACCAAGGGTCGTTCATTTTAACAGGTTGGCCCCTTACGCTGGAAACCATGACCAGGTTCGCACTCTCAGGCCACCGGAGGATGATATGACGTTCGAGAAGTTTATGTCCTTGTATTCAAACGGGCAGAAAGTTCTACATGGGGTTACTAGAGAGGAGTCACGAGACCTTTTCAAGGTGCCTGCTGACTACGCACTAGCGCACTGTGTGGCAGAAGATCTTCGAATGTCCAGGGGCATCGTCGTAGTGTTCTCCAAGAAATTTGGTCATTTCCAAACACTGCGGGAGCAGAATCCAGAAGTTGGTGGGGTGCTACAGTTGAAGAAAGGCCAGAGAAACATCTACTACCTAGTTACCAAGAGGCATTCCCAAGATAAACCGTCCTATGAAGATGTCTGAAAGAGTCTCACCAAACTAAGAGATACTATGGTGGACCAGAATCTGGTGGATCTAGCAATCCCAAAATTGTCCTGTGGTATTGATGGATTGGACTGGAGAGTCATAAGAAGTATGCTGGAGGCGATATTCAGATCCAGCGGCGTCAAGATTTTGGTTTGCTGTAACCCTCTTCCACGACCGATCATGAAGACTGTGGAGTGTTACTTCCATCGAACTTCACGGTGCAGATATGGGGAGTCATGCAGATATCGTCACACTCCAAGGATGACATTTCGGGATGAAATGTCTTCAAGAAGGGGGCAATGTAACGAACCTAGGCCGGACCTGTCGCCCCATTCGTTGCCATCGACAACGATGATGTCATCCCCGGAGATATTCGAGAACAATCCAGTCGCGTCACCGCGGATAACAACGGTCAATATTGAAAACAACTGGAACATGCTGGTCGCCAACCGCCAGAATTGGAAAGATCGGGAATTCTGTAACGGAGATAAATAAGCAGCCCTCAAGATGGCACGGGCAGTCTCAGAGTCTCATTCTTGGCGGGCCGATATTATCGAGCTATACAGTGGCGTAGTTAGTAATATAAATTAGTTGTAAATTAAAGTGTGAAATAAATTAGTAAAACCGAGTTAAGTTTATTTACGTTACAATAGTTTAAAAAAACTAAAAAACACGCTTTTATAGAAAACCAGACTAAAAAAATAGAAAATAAGAAAAAATGTATTTTATTTAAAAAAAGCGTGGGGTGCATGGTATCGCCTCGGCCAACAATTACCTGTGATCTGAGATATTTCTTACTTTACTTCCCTAGGTGTGAAATATACTATAAAATAATTGATCCCATGCACCACACGCTTTTTTTAAAACAAAATACAGTTTTTTCTCATTTTCTATTTTTTTAGTCTGGTTTTCTATAAAAGCGTGTATTTTATTTTCTTTAAACTATTATTCATTTCCTACTTTTTAATGTGGTTTATTTATATAGTTTTTTTATTTTTTTTTAAACTATTATTTTTATTATTTTTTTGCAAATTAAAAAATGGAATAGTTTTATCAAATTAAGTAATCATAATCTCCGACCCCAAAAACCCTCACATACCAATTTTGAATACAATCAGACCATAATCACAAAACTCGGCCGCCATCTTGAATTTTTCAATTTTTACGAAAGAATCATAATATTCGACCCCGAAAATCCCCACATACCAATTTTGAATAGAATCAGACCATAATCACAAAACTCGGCCGCCATTTGAATTCTTCAATTTCCACACCAGAATCATAATATTCGACCCCAAAAACCCCCACATATCAATTTTGAATAGAATCAGATCATAAGCACAAAACTTGGCCGCCATTTTAAAGCCGCCATCTTGAATTTTTCAATTTTCACAAAAGAATCATAATATTCGACCCCAAAAACCCCCACATACCAATTTTGAATGGAATCAGACCTTAATCACAAAACTCGTCCACCATTTTGGAGCCACCATCTTGAATTTTTCAATTTTGACGAAAGAATCATAATCTCCGAAGCGAATCGGACCATAATCACAAAACTCGTACGCCATATTGGAGCCGCCATTTTTTTTTTCTCACACAAAAATTTCTTAATGCATTATATACACCTGCCAAATTTCAAATCATTCGGACGTCTGGAAGTGGGTCAAAATCGCGCCCAAAGGAGTCGGTTACAAACAAACAAACATACAAGTGAAACTAATATAAAGCGTGTAAAAAGAGCATTTTCTTTGAATAAGTGACTGCGAAACCTGCCAAATACAATCATCTCTCTACCATCCAGTCGAAAACAATTCTTACGTATATATATATATATATATATATATATATATATATATATATATATATATATATATATATATATATATATATATATGTTCATCACTCATTCACCTTTCTACACTCTGCACATTTCAACTATGCGTTCACTTTTTCTCAATGTCATACAAGCATAATTGAAACGTCCTTTTTAAGAGGGAAATATTTGTCGAATCTTACATTATCCACGATTCTAGTGAAATTTTCAACCAATGAACTAGATCAACTTAGCGGGTGAATGCCTCATTGCGCTGATTCAAAACTCTTTATCCGAAGGGTAGAATGGAGAGAATATTATGCTGATATTTATGAGCTAGCTGATCATTGAAAAATATTGTTACGCAACTTGAAAAACTGAAGGATGTCATTAACTTTTATTCAACTCACCTTACAACTTTCCTAATCTGTGGAAAGCATATGTATATATTGTGATGAGTAGAGACCAGTTTGATAGAAAAGTACTGAAATGAAGATATTTTTCCCAATGCCATGTATTTCATATTCCCCCTATCGAAAGTTATATGCAACATATATATATAGTGTTGTCCTCTTATATAGTGAATATGTTATCATCGAATATAGTATATGACCTTTTTCAGGATGAATTGTATCCTTTTCAGATGTCGATAATAGATTTTACATATACATTCAAAAGATCTATGATTCTCTGAGACTTGCAGATGTATCACATCTAGAGTATTCCACTCTAGATTCTAATATTTTAGGGGTTTAGAGCTCATTGATGGAAATGATATAATAAAATGGCATTGGTGGTGACAAAAAACATTCATCATGAAAAAAACGCGCAGACAGTTGAGTGACAAATATAGTATTTGACGAATGGTAACGGACCGATCGCTCAATGTATTATAATGTTTTCATACATATAAATGAAATGAGAACAATGAATATTTGTGTTGTAGTATTTGGGGTTGTTGATCGAACATTTCACAGAGGTTTGTTAGGAATTTCATGTTAATATCTGCTTCAGATCGCTTCAGTGAACTATGATGGAAAATAATCTACGTGATTGAACGTTTGTCGAGTATCGCAGGATACATTTGAGACACTTTGGTGTTTGGTAGAACACATATGGGAAGAATTATACTTGGAAAAAAACATTCTCCAACCATGCATGTCGCATTGTCGTCGCATTGTCGGCGCATTGTCGGCGCATTGTCGTTGCATTGTCGTCGCATTGTCGTCGCATTATGTCACATTGTCGGCGCATTGTTGTCGCATTGTCGGCGCATTGTCGTTGCATTGTCGTCGCAACCCAGCTAACCAGCTGACTCAACATTACGTCGTGGCGACGTCCTTATTTGGTGATATTTGGTCACAGACGTCATTGGTCAGTGAATATACGTTATTAAGTCGATTTATTGACGTCGTATGAACGACGTCGGTACAACGTCGATTTTGTGACTTCAATGGAAACTTATTTTTTGCAAATAATTTAAACGTTAGAAATTTTAATATAAACCCCCATGCGAATATTTGTGTCAAAGGCGATTTGATTCGGCCGTATAAACAGTGTATTTGTAGTGAGTCGACTCACCTCCACAGCGATAGAAATACACATTCTCTTACGGACGCAAATTTCAGCGTTTGACACAATTTTTCTCCTAGCACGGTATATATTTGATTTAAACCCACTACATACCTACTGCTGATTTGTATCCTAAATAATTTATTTGAGAGAGTTAACTCTCTCAAATTAGGTTTTTTGTTTTGTTTTGGAGACGGACATTGAAATGATGAAGCAACCCCCTCAAAGTTGAATTGAATTTGAACTGTATATTGAAATATTGAGCCATAATGTGGTGAATGCTAATTGGAATAATTATAAGTTTAATGATTTCGTGGAAGCATGGTTTGCAGGATATTCTATTGTGGAGATTTATAGAAGTGGAAAATCAGAGCGAGGGTTGTGTTGGAAGTGATGGGTTATAATATGCTCGATATATTACTTGATTAAAGCGGCTAATTCAGTGCACTGAACACTTGTATCATCGACATCTATCAAGTTGTTTATTATGGGTGATATGAAAGAATGTATACTGTTCCTTGATTAGTGATGAAAATCCATATCTCCTCGTGAATAAAAACCCGAAAAAGATTCACATCATTTTGTGAGAAAAATCTATCAAAATGAACTCATAAAAAAAAAATCATGAACCATAAACACGGGAAAATAATCACTATTCATAAAAGCTTAATAACGACGCGAAATCAAACTCGAAAATTAGTTGAATTACATAAAATAGTTTGTGCGAATATCTGCTGCTAAACTTATGGTTTTGAAAACCAAAAAGTGCATACGAACAAGTGAACTTAGTAAAATGCCCCAATCCGCTGCCATATAGTGGAACTGTGAAGGGAACAAATATAGCACAGGTGAATTAGTGCAATTCAGCGCCACTTGGGAAAATTTGTTTATAAGTTACTCATACTGGTAAAATAAAATTTTAAAATATGGAAGGAGATAAAATGGGCGATAAGAACAACGTTACACTGAAATATATACTGGATGAAATTATAAAAAGTAAAAATGAACTGAAAAACCTTATCGAGGCGAGTGAAACCCATGTACTCATGAAAGTTGAATTGATGAATCAAAACATCCACCTGCTTGAAAATGAAAACAAAGATCTGAAAAATAAAATCGAACTTCTTGAAAGAAAAACCAGGACAAATAATTTATAGATATTTGGCCTCAGTAGAACTCCGAAAGAGAGATCACTGGAATTTGTCTGTGAAGAAACAAAACGCTTACTGAACATAGATCTCAAGGAGTCCGACACAAACAATTTCTATTCACTAAGCCATTCTGAGGATAGCCCTCTAAAAGTGGAACTCATCTCTAATTTGAAGAAGAAACTGATCCTTCAAAACTGTTACAAACTGAAAGGAACAAATGTGAGCGTTGCAAACGACCAAACAATTATTGAGAGAAAGGAAAACAAGATTCTTCGAGACCAATTGAGAAATCGAACAACTGCTACATCAAAGGTAATAAGCTTTTTGTAGAAAATAAGGCATATACTGTTGAAGATTTGAAGGAATTTGACGATCAGGGTGACATTAAATCGAACAGTGCACCAGCGACGCCAAATAGACAAAACATAAACCATTCTATCAAGAGTCCACCAGAGGTCATAAACGCTGCAACTGAGTTTAATAACCAACAAACAGAAAAAACCCAGTCCAAAGTACCTGGAAAACAAACGGAAATTTCTGGAACCCCATTCACCAAAAAACTATCCAAACCATCCACTAGTATTTTCATGAATAAGCCAAGACTTCGGTCAACCAATTCAATTAGATAAATATCTTTTCATCACCAGACTCATTGAATTCGAATGAATTCGGATCTACTGCTCATATTAACCGTACTAACAAAGTAAATATCCTTTCACTGAGTTCTTTGGATGTCTTCTTCAATTACTTTCATTCTTGTTTTTGCTTCATCATTTTTAACCTGAATGGTCAATGTAAGTTTTTTTTTACAAAAAAAAAAACACAATAACAAATGGATCATTATATAAGAGACTTTGACATCGATAGAATAGAAACCTACTCTTTGGAACACATACAAGAATGCAGAGATATTTTAGAAATTAACAAAGACTGTCGAAATTTTTAAATTATCCATAATAACATATACGAAGCATTAATAAAAACTTAGACGAACTCAAAATACTCTTAGAAAACTTACGCATCGAATTCGACTGTCTTATCAGAAACATGGGAAATAACAAATACAGACCTATATAATTTAGATGGTTACAACAAGTTATATAACGAGGGGGATTTCAATCAAAATGATGGAGTTGTTGTATACATAAAATCAGAGTTTAATTATACATATTCAATGATACCCTTGAATGGAAGCAACCTGTTGCAGATTAAAATAATCCTCAATGACAAATACAACTTTCTTATCAACGCTGTATATAGATCCCCAAATAGCAATCTCGATCAATTCGTTATCAGCCTTCAACATTACTTTGAGAGTTCAACTTTCCAACCAGAAAGCTATAACATTTTCATTGGTGATTTGAATATCGACCTACTAAAAAACAATGAATATAATACAGAATATAACAGCACACTAAACGAATTCGGTTTCACCTCCACGATTAATAATCCAACAGGAATACAGGGTGGACATAGCTCATGTATCGACCACATATTCTTAAAATCAAAATTCAACGTACTTGATCAAATAGTATTACAAACCGACATTACAGATCATTTCTCAACAATACTACAGATAATTCTGGAAAAGACCAAATGCCCCAAGGAACGAAAAATAGTGAAATACATAGATGAAACAAAACTTAAAAATACAACCAGACAAAAAACATGGGAATTCTTATACTTGAATCCAGATCCTAACTATGCAACAAATACTTTCATTGAAACACTTCAAAAATACATAGACGACTGTACATATATAAGACATTTAAAAGGAAAAATATGAAGATCGCTCCTTGGATGACAAATGCTTTACTTAACTCAACTACCGCAAAAAATAAAATGGCTCAACTTCTGAGAAGAAACCCAAATGATACCGAACTAAAACTCCGCTACAAAAAATATAGAAACAAATTGTCGACTCTAATTGAAAAAACTAAATTCAAATACTATAAAAACAAAATCGAACTCAACAAATCAAACACAAAAGCCTTATGGAATGTAGTTCAAGAAGTTAGTAACACTAAAAAATTGAAAATCTCCATTGATAATATTGAAAATGAACAAAGAGAGATATTAACAAATCCAAAGGACATCGCTAACGAATTCAATGAATCATTCAATAACATCGGGACAAAACTTGCTCAAAATATAAACCCTGATCCTAACTACAAAATCAATAGACCATCCCTTCCAAACTCAATTACACTCTTGCCCACAAACACACATGAAGTGGAAAGCCTCATTCATGAGTTGAAAAACCACAAAGCCGTGGGATCAGATGAAATTAAATCGGAAACGCTGAAAGTTATCGCGTCACTTATAGATGAACCAATAACTTACATCTTCAACAAATGCATAGAAACTGGTACCTGGCCTAGAGCATTCAAATGTTCAGTTGTCATCCCAATATATAAAAGAGGTAACAAAAAACTGACAGAAAATTATAGACCTATTTCATGAATCACCCACTTATCAAAAATACTTGAGAAGCTTCTAAAAAACAGACTACAACATTTTATTAATAAATATAACATACTGTCCGAAAGACAATATGGTTTTCGACAAAAAACGTCCACTCAAGATGCTATTCTGACCCTTACCGAAAAAATTTATAATTCGTTAAACAAAAACAAACTTTGTCTATGTGTAATCATTGATTTATCGAAATCATTCAATACTGTTAGCAACGAGTTACTCTTTCAGTCACTGAAGGACATCGGTATCAGAAACACTTGCTTAGATTTATTCAAAAGTTATGTAACGAGTAGATATCAGACAGTCCGAATAAATAATGTCAACAGTGAATCGTTAATCGTAAAATGTTGAGTGCCTCAAGGTACAGTTCTCGGACCTTTACTTTTCAACATCTACCTAAATGGATTGTTCTCCACAAAAAGCAAGGGAAACATTATCGGCTTCGCAGACGATACCGCAATTTTCTACGAAGCAGATACCTGGACAGAAGTAAAGAAAATAGTAGAAACAGACTTGAAAGCAGGTTGCTAACTATACATTTTCAAAAAACCAACTTTCTACCTTTCAGTTGTAATAAAACAAATCTTCCTCACTTTACTCAGCTCAATATCCTCGATGGTAAAAATAATCTCACAATTACAGCTGAAAGTAACATAAAATACTTAGGAGTCGTAATAGACTGGCACATGAAATGGGACATACACATCAACTACGTCACCAAAAAACTACGATGTTTCCTTTATAGATTAAGGTGAAAAAAACCCCTCCTACACATCATCTACTCACACTAGGTATATCATGCACTCGTTGAAAGTCATTTTCGATACAGTTTATTAGCATGGGGAGGTGTACTAAAATCCCACATCCGACCCCTTGAAGTTCAACAACGACGATTCCTGAAAATTATTCTAAGTAAAAACTCAAGATATCCAAGTGATTTACTCTTTCAAGAATCAGAGGTACTCGACCTTAAACAACTCTATTACTACAATGTCAACATAAAGTATACAACAAAACACTCGTCAAACTTACCAACACACGCCTATAACACCGCAAATAACAAAGTCACTGCTGAAAACTAGTTTTTCTTACAACGCTCCAAAAATGTACAATTCTTTACCTGAAACAATTTGTACTATACCCAACTCATTACAATTCAAAAAACAGCTAAAAATATTCATTAAGAGATCTGAAGTACGAGATTTCTGAAAATGATTATTTCAATCAATATTGACCTAGAAACATCCTCGTTATATTTCGTATACATTCTTATCTCTATCCCACCTCCGTATATGCTAAATATGAATACGCTTCAACCAATTTTGTTATTTTATTACATTTTTACATTTTATATCTATTTAATCTTGTATACTCTTACCCATATCAAAATTCTTGTAATAACCGATTAACGTTCCATTTTATTTATAATTCAGTATATGTCCTAAAATAGTGTATTAAGTGTCCTAAAATAGTAAATAAATATTATTTTTATAACATTATATTTTATGAAAATATTGTAGTTTATTCACATTGTTTTTTGGAGTTTATAACATTATTGTATTCACTTCAGTCAAATAGATTAATACTTAGTTTCTACTGTATTTAGGCCTAATTGAATCTAAAATTCCTTGTGTCGATGATTCAAATTCAGATTCAAATTCTATACATATCATATATAGTTTCTTTATTTATTGTAACGAACCTAGGCCGGACCTGTCGCCTCACGCGTTGCCATCGACAACGATGAGATCATCCCCGGAGATATTCGAGAACCATCCAGACGCTCTGCCGCGGAAAACAACGGTCAATATTGGAAACAATTGGAACACGCCGGTCGCCAACTGTCATAATTCGAAACATCGAGAATGCTGTATCGGAGATAAATAGGCAACCCTCAAGTGGAGTCGACAGTCTGAACGAGCCCATACGATCGAGCTATACAGTGGCGTAGTAATATAAATTAAGTTGTATATTTAAGTGTTAAATAAATTAGTTAAACCAAGTTAAGTTTAATTTACGTTACATTATATTGAATTCAAATAGTCTATACCTGAGTTTATTGCATATGATTCCATTGCATATGATTCAATTGTATTTTTTCTGCGAAACAAGTATAAAAATACTTATCGCAAACCTACTTTATTCATTCTAAATAGTATCCTTGTAAACCCATCTTTTTTGAATAAAGTTATATTATTATTATTATTATTATATTCATCCTTTGAAACATGCAAAAGTAAACTTTGTCAAGTCAACACCGATAAATTATCTCCAAAAGTGATATAGCCAGTCAATTTTATTCAGAATATTAGGAGTAAGATGATGAATTATCAATCCCATTGGTCCATATGTCAAAAATTTGAATCCATAGAATGAGTATGAATTGTTGTTAAAAAATAACTATGTATAGCATACATTTTTGTTTTATATCCGTGGAGATTAGCAAGTAAGTGAGGTCTATTCAATTGATGAATAAGTATTTCGGAAATCATTATTTGCTGCCTAACTTCAGAATTGAAATGTGATGCAAGTGGATATGATTACTATATAATTTCTGCGAAAAATTGCATTTAATTTTTTTTATGTAGTTTTCCATAAATATGCGATTTGACATATATTTCAAGTTGAGTTAACACTGCACATTCCTCTAACATATTAATAATAATGGTCGATTATCAGCTAAATATTAATTGGAATTGAAGATGAGTGATACAATGTGTCAAACTGGAGATCTCTCATGAAACTGGAGTGAAATATATGTGATATCCATAGAATCAGAGGTATTGAACAGAAATGGACAATATTTTGGAATGATTTGTAAACGAAAAAGTGATATCTTTATATGATGGGGATGGCGGATGTGATTTTGCTGAAATGTCATGAAATCGGACCTTTTGGGAACCAATACTACAATACGTGGTGAGAGAAACAAAACCTTAGAATTTGTCAAGTATTCTGGTGTAATATTTACTGAATTTGAACTTTTCTTCCCTTATAAGAAATAAATACAATTCTTATCACTTCATTGAGGAAGTGTGATTCATAATTGATTTGGTTTGATTTTCCTGAATTTGGACTAGATTATCGTGCGCGATAAGTGAAAGGAAACATATATGGTTAGGTATACACTTTTAATATCTCCAAATTATTCTAAAAAAAATTATTTTCTTAAGTTTATGTGATTGACAGAAGCAGAATATTTACACTGAATAAAAAAATGGAATGTACTAGCCAATTAAAAAAAAAATGTCGCATTTCCACCTCACTCATTAAATAAGTTTATCAACCGAATGTTTGATACGATTCATGATTGTCATCGTTCGAATCTACAAGTCATTCATGTAGCAAATAAAATATATAGTAAACACAATTTTTCACTTTGATTAATTTTGAAATGTATTCCCATAATCGATATTTTCCCAAAACAAACTCGTTCTTTTATTTCCTCACTTATAATCAATGTAGCATGTAATAATGATATCTTTATATTTTGAATATTATAGTATAGGGTTGTGATGGAAATCGTTATTTTAATATGTCCAGATGAATAAGATTGCGGGATATCTAGTTCGTTCCATTGTGCTTCGGATCGAACACTGTAGTTATGAATCAATTCTGTAGCACATAACCAAGGATGCCTCCAATATAACTATGAATTCATACACATTCCACAGATTAGTCTTCTTGAAATATGAGAAGAACAGTTTTGATGGGATAATTTGTTCAATCACGCTCCTTCATTGTATTTTTGAATTCCAAAATCATAGGTATAGAGATAATTTGAACCGAGAGCTGCAACGTCATATAGTGCTTAATCATATTGAATAAGGTTTTGAATGGAAAGACTCATATTATTTTCAGTTAGTACAATTTTGTTTAGAGCTCATTTGACTCATGGTACATTCATAGCACATTCTCTTTTTATTATTATATTTGTAGTAACACACTCACGAGCCTTCAAAAATCTTGAAAATATATTCTCATAAAGTTTTCATTGATAGATAAGGAAACCCGCAGAGGTGTGTAAAATAATATTTTTACCAACGTGATGATGTTTATATATTGCCAAATCTACCCGTCCGCAACAATAGTATAATTTCATAAACAATGAGCTTCACTGTATAATATATTCACCATTTCGTAGGGACTTATTCAGTACATTCACAATATTCACAATTTGCAGGTACATCATGGTATTCAAATATGAAATTCGTATATGATATGAGATTCAAGTTTCAATATTTCGATGAAATAGCTTTTTTTATGGGGGTTACATTGATATGTAGAAAATGTTTGCCTTTCAACTTCACCATTGAATGTGAAAAAATGTTTTTTCAACTTAAAAATCATCATACTTGTTCTCACCCTGCATACATCTACAATACCGAATTCTATTTTTTCCTTTTTTTTACGTTTATGAATTGCATTCCACCCCATATATCCATTTTCGTTTAATATGATCAACGTAAACGACAATAGTTGAAACACTGCTGTTCTGATTGATTTCCCCATTATATATTATTGATTCATTACTAATATATATTTTTTCAATAGTAAACGAAACTCGAAGTACCCCCACTATTTCCAGTCGTCGTCGAAAACCATCAAATACAAACATATATTACTAAACAACGTGCATCGTTCTTCTATCGAATGCTCAACACTCAACTATGTAGCTACATTTTCATCGATATTGAATTTTGTATCACATATATTGCTGAAAACCCATTTGAATATCACTTTTTACCCATCGAAACATACCTCAAACATGCTAGTAATTCATAGTCATCAAAGATGACTTTTAACAAGTGATCTCGGTATATCATCACCATGAAGAAGGCTTCATATCTATATCGATATTTCAGTGAAATGGCTTTTATTGAGAATGTATGGATGACATTTTTGGCCTTGTACTTCACCATTGAGTGTGGAAAAGTGTTATTAAAAACTATTTTTAGAATGATATCAATGTTAGCCTGATGTACTCGCCCTGCACATATCCACAATGCTGAATTCTAATTCTTTTTCCTACGTTTTTCCTTTGTGAAATGCATTTCCACCATTATTGTTTCATATGAACAAAGTTATCAACTTTTTCAGATTGATTCCCCTAATCTATATAATCAATTTCAATGACTAACGCATCACCAATATAAATTCTAGCAATAGTAAACTTGATTTGAAGTACTTACACCATGTCCCGCGTTGAAATTAGGAAAGACAAACAACTTTTTGATATAACTTATTCCAATTCTTGTAATATTTCGGACTGAACGAGCAGACATGTATCTAATTTCACTGAGAATTGTGTAGAACCCTTAACGCTGTTTGTCGTATATAGCACGTTAGTTATCAATTCTAATGACATTGTCACTTCAAATTTAATTCATCATTTGGCTCCAATCACTGTTTACTGCAGTTGAGAAAATACCACCAATTGCTAGAGGTTGATGTGTGGTGATATTGCATTAATGTCGATCGATTTGTGAACATGTTTTCCCCTTAGAGTATACCTAAAGATTTGAGTATGTTTTTAATATTTCCGAGTCAACCATATTTCGTAGCATATTATAGCAGCTATTATAAAAAAACATTCCCAAATATATATCGCCATTAGAAACGAATTAATCAATGAATGTTTCATTCTACAACATTGGAGATTTGTGAATAATCTGGTTGATTCACATTCTGATAATCCCATTGATCCTATGTATATATTATGGAACGATAATTGAGATGTGGTCGCATCCATTTTTATGATCGAGATTGGTTGGAGAATGTTTTTTTTCCAAGTATAATTCTTTCCATATGTGTTCTACCAAACACCAAAGTGTCTCAAATGTATCCTGCGATACTCGACAAACGTCACGTAGATTATTTTCCATCATAGTTCACTGAAGCGATCTGAAGCAGATATTAACATGAAATTCCCAACAAACTTCTGTGAAATGTTCGATCAACAACCCCAAATACTACAAAACAAATATTCGTTGTTCTCATTTCATTTATATGTATTAAAACATTATAATACATTAAGCGATCGATCCGTTACCATTCGTCAAATACTATATTTGTCACTCAACTGTCTGCGCGTTTTTTTCATGATGAATGATTTCTTTATCACCACCAATGCCATTTTATTAAATCATTTCCACCAATGAGCTCTAAGCCCCTAAAATATTAGAATCTAGAGAGGAATACTCTAGATGTGATACATCTGCAAGTCTCAGAGAATCATAGATCTTTTGAATGTATATGTAAAATCTATTATCGACATCTGAAAAGGATATAATTTATCCTGGAAAAGGTCATATACTGTATTCGATGATAACATATTCACTATATAAGAGGACAATAGTATCTATATATGTTGTATATAACTTTCGATAGGGGGAATATGAATAATCCGAAAAATATCTTCATTTCAGTACTTTTCTATCAAACTGGTATCTACTCATCACAATATATATGCTTTCCACAGATTAGGAAAGTTGTCAGGTGAGTTGAATAAAAGTTAATGACATCCTTCAGTTTTTCAAGTTGCGTAAAATATTTTTCAATGATCAGTTAGCTCATAAATATCAGCATATTATTCTCTCCGTTCAATACCCTTCGGATAAAGTGTTTTAAATCAGCGCAAAAGGCATTCACCCGCTAAGTTGATCTAGTTCATTGGTTGAAAATTTCACTAGAATCATGGATAATGTAAGAATTTGACAAATATTTCCCACTGGAAAAAGGACGTTTCAATTATGCTTGTATGACATTGAGAAAAAGTGAACGCACAGTTGAAATGTGCAGAGTGTAGAGGCATTTTATTTATTTATTTATTTATTGAATACATCCAGCAGGTTCGAAAACCCAATTACAGGTGTACATAATGTCTATTGCGAACATGATTTCATAATTAGGTAGGAATTACAAAAAGAAAAATTAAAAGAAAAGAAAATTCGAATAGCAAAGATAAAACATAAAACTATATCTAAACCATTAATTAGTTTGGTAATAGGCGATTTATTGTATGTTTGAAATTTGATAGGCTCGAAAAGAAAATATCTACGTTGCTTAAGTTATTATAGCTTCGACACATTGTCGAGATGGGACAGTAAAAATGATGAAGCGTGTGCGGAACCCCAATGTTGAATAGTAGTCGAGATCTAGATGTCACACGCGGAACATTGAAATTAAAAAAAGATAGTAAGTCTACTAGGTTATTGACAATTTTATACATAAATATCAAGTTGCTTTTTTCACGGTGCTTTCTTAACGAGCACAGATCAAATTCTTCGAGAAGCAAGTTGTAGTTGTATCCTCTTTCAGGATATATTCCGTGTTTTTTCAGGTAGCAGAATTTTAGAAATTTCTTTTGGATACTTTCAATATTTGAGATGAATTTCAAGTGATTGGGATTCCACACTGGGCTACAGTATTCGAGCTTACTTCTAACATGAGAATAGTACAAAGTACGTAGAGTGTCTATTGAGGTGAATTCCTTGCAGTTCCTTATCAGGAATCCCAATGACCTGGTGGCACTTGAGATGGTATTATCAATGTGTTTCGAAAACGTTAACTTAGGATCAAATGTAATGCCAAGGTCTTTAAATTCAAAAATACGAGTTAAGTCAGAGTTGTTGATTTGATAGTTAAATTGAACTGGAATTTGTTTCCGAGTGAATGACATAACTTTGCATTTATTAATATTTAATCCTAGTTTGTTTTTCTCACACCAAATACAGAGATTTTTTATATCCTCCTGTAGTAAGTTGCAGTCTGATAAATTATCTACTTTCCTAAAGATTTTCATGTCGTCTGCATATAATAATGTATGGGAATTAATGCAGTGTGTTATGTTATTAATAAACAGAAGGAATAGAAGAGGTCCTAGGTTAGAACCCTGAGGAACACCCGAAGTAGCAACAAATGTCGATGATTTGACTCCTTCATATTCGACAAATAGATTTCTATTTGATAAATAAGATTTTAGAAGCTGCTGAATATCAGGTGAGAAGCCAAAGTACGGTAGCTTTCTTAGCAATTGTTCATGTGAAACCCGGTCGAAAGCCTTACTAAAATCTGTATAAACAACATCAACTTGATCTCTAGAGTCGAGAGTTTCGGAAACAAACTGAGTAAAAGTACAAAGATTAGTGGAGGTAGAGCGGGCTTTAACAAATCCGTGCTGAGAGTCTGAGATCAAATTTCTCACATGTGCATACATAAGGTCGCCAAGGATTATCTCAAACAACTTGGAGAATACTGAGATTAGGACAATAGGTCGGTAGTTTATAATTTTGGTCTGTTTTCCAGCTTTGAATACCGGACATACACGAGAAATTTTCCATAGCTGGGGAAAAGTTTTAGTTTTGATGATTATGTTGAAGATAATGTGAATAGGTTCAATAAGTAGCTCAATATGGTCTTTCACAAATTTGATTGGTATATTGTCGGGTCCACAGGTAAATTTATTCTTCAATTGTTTTGCCGCATTATATATTTGCTCGATGGAAATATAATTTATATTGAAAAAGTTGAGACTATTGCTTAAGTGTTCTTCATCATTAGAGTCGTTATGATCCGAGGTAGTAGAGGGTAAATAAATACTTTCAAAGTATTTCGCAAATGCGTTGACAATGGTGTTAGGTGTTGAGAAGTTTAGATTTTCGTAAAGCATTCTACCAGGTATACGTGATTTATTCATTTTTGAATTGATGTAGTTCCAAAAATTCTGGGGGTGTACTTTCAAATCTTTTTCGGCATTTTTCACGAACAGAGTGTAAGCACTATTTATTGCTGATTTAAGAGTACGTCGGGCATTCCTCAGGCGTTCTAGGTAAAATAGATATCTACGTTTTCTGTACATTTTTAGATAATGATTTTTCACTTTCATTTTAGTAATAATATCTCTTGTGAACCAAACTGGGTATTTGACTGACCGACATTTTTTTAAGGGAACACATTGTTCAAGAATACGTTGAATGGTATTGTTGAAAAAGAGGGATGCTGAATTTACATCTGGGAAATTAGGTAAGTCGCACTAATTCACTTCACTAAACAGTTGTGACAGTTTTCGGATATTTGCTTTCTTGAAGTTGAACCGTTGCAAATTTGATGTGAAAGCTGGAATTTTCTCACATTCAAGAAGAATGTTTACTAGGAGTCCTGGATGATGCACGTCAATGGGTACCAGTGTATTTTCGTCTCGTGAAACTTCAAGGGCATAATCACTTGGGGCGATAACTAAATCAGTATCCGATTATTGGCATTACAAATTTTATTATGTTGAGTAGAATCGCAATAATTCAGAAATGCGTTGAGACGTGAGACAAGATTAGAGTGTTGATCAGGATTCTCAGGATCATGTAGCTCACTTATATTAAAATCTCAATAATGATGGTTTTATGATTTTCTTGGAAGTTCTCGAAAAATTCGAATAATTCATCGTATTCATCATAAGAGATACTCGGTGGTATGTATACTACGAGAATAATAACTGATGTGGTGCGTTTTCTAAAAATTTCAACTCCTAATATATCAATTTTTCTATTGAACACGTTAACGGAAACTCCTCTGAGTTGAAGAGGTCCTTGTCTACCGCCAGAAGTACACCACCTCCACGCGATCCGTAACTGCGGTCTTTGCGATATACAGAGTAGTTACCTGGAAAAGTTCACTATTATTGACAGCGTCACTACGAGCCAACTTTCAGTAGTGGCAATTACGTTATGGTTATTTTCACAAACGCTTTTAAAAAAGTATGAGTCTTCGTATTGAGGCCACGGCAGTTTTGATAACATATTACTAAAGTATCTTGAGATTTTGAGGAGCTACTGGATGTATTCAAGCATTTTTGAACAAATTGTGGGAAGTCCATTCTTGTATTTAATGACTAAATTTGTTTCGCCGTTGCGCTCTCCTCGTTGAGTTCTTGACGAGTTTTCAAAAATGCTCGCGTTGTTTAACAGTCTGATCTGCACGAAAATAGATGTCCTGATATTTCCTGTTAGCTTGTAGTTTTTTGTTTCTCTTGAGCAAGGACAAGACGTGGGTAGTACCAGGTAATTCGACTTTGACAGGACGACATTTGTTGGGATCATTTGGAGGTAATCTGCCTATCCTACTGAAATGTAGGCTGTCCATTACCATCATGGGATCGACCGAGCTGAATGCATCCTGTATGAAGTTATCGAGATTGGGTTCGTTTTCGGGGATTCCAAAAATTAGGATGTTTTTTTCACGACGTCTCATTTCGTTCAGTTCAGTGATGATTTCTGTTGGGTGTAAAAAGATACCATCTTTTTTGCCCAGGTCATTTATATGTTTTTCTAATTCCGTTATCTTCTTTTCATGGCTGCTCTTTATTTCAACAATTTCGGTTTTCAAATCGGTTACAGTTTTTTCGAGATTGTTCAGTTTCTCGTTGAGAAGTGCCACCACGGCGGCTGATACTTTCTCGACCAGCATGTTAACAAAAGATTGCTCTTTACACAGTTGCTTTATTACCACGTCGGCGACATTTCTGATTTCATTCTGTTGTTCTCTTGTGAGGGGCATGATGATGATTGTGTTTTCTTGGAGTTTTAGGGGAAGTTGTGAAAATTCCACAATGATATTTCACTTACTCTCGATTCAAACCTAAGTTTTCTCACTTTTCACAATAGAATGAGCACATATTTCCACAAGTTTTGAGCGATTTTTAACGGGAGATGGCTGACATACGTTCGCACTGTGCGAGTTCTACACTATCATTTTCGGAAACTTACTCTGGGTCACCAACTCGATCCCAATAGATCACGTGACGGATCACTCTGATCACTTAACCGGGTATTATAGTTCACGGACGTATCAGGTTAAGCTTGTTCTCTGTTACACAAGCGTAACATAAAACATAACCTAAATTCAACTTCTCTGGTTTTCCTCGGATTTGAGATTTAACATCTATAATCAATTAATAATCGAATCATTATGGAAATAGATGAAATTTTGGGTAGGTGTGAAGTCTGTGGATTAATTAGTCAGGAGTCTAATGTCCGACAACATATGCGAGTTCACCAATCTCCAGGTGATTAATTCATTTTCAAATAATCAAATTCTCTAATTATGATTTTCCAGTTGAATTAGATGAAGATGAGAATTATTCGCAGTGTGATGAATTGACCTATAATACTTGCAATAGCGTAAAATTACTTCTTCATAATTTTGAATGCAAACTCTCCGTCGTTTAGAAACATTTTGTTTCTTCATCTTACTAGAAGATAACATCAATATATAAAACTCACACATTTCATCGTCTTCATCAAAAACATAATCAAACGCTAACGCCGTTATTGTTTGGAATATTGCAATTTTCCTTTTCCCCATAAATTCAAATAATTTTTCGTAATGCGCATGCGGTGTCTGTAGCGACTCTGACGACCCTGCTTTTGAATAGGGTTATGCTAGACGAACCTGAGTCAGTGATCGAGTAAGCAACACCGAAGTTTGCGAACGCGAGTAGTTAACTCGGATTAGGAAAACGAACGTGCAGGTTAGGGATCGTGTCAACCCGAGTAGGTTTCCGAAAATGCCTTAGGAAGGTGAATGAGTGATGAACATATATATATATTTTCAATGTCCTTCAATATATGCTAATACCATAAAATGTGCAAAAAATATGTTTTTGGTGTTTTAATCGTTCTCAGAACAACAAATAAGAAACAAACATATATTACCAACCATAGCTTACCGTAGCGATATGAATCACATACACCTCATTTTCATGGTATATCTATCGAATGCACACACACCTCGAGGAACCTGCGTTATACTCTTCACTTTTTTTGTGAGTTACAGACCATTTCAATGTCATTAGTGCTATTGGAAATATGCATGTCATTTGTTTATTCATATGTATATAACTTTCTTTATTTTTGCATCCACCTGCGAGTATATCATTTACAAATACCAAGCTAGTATAAGATTGATCCATGGATTCCATGAAAATCATTGACAAATGTTATATTCCATCCACTATTGTAGATTGAAAGCTCATCAATCCAATCCTCCAGTATGCGTTTTTCAGGTACATATGTAAAGGAATATTCGAGAAATATAGAATTTTCATCTAACCAAACTGCCTATTGCTGTCTGCAATGTCGTCAATATATTTTTGGATGATTCTATTGGAAGAATTGTAGAAAACTTGACTATATTTTTATTGACATCCTTTTTTTCTTTTTTGTCTGTCACCCTGTGTAACATCCATACATCAAAAAATATTCACACATATCATGATAGTCCGCTATTACAGTCTTAATGCGCCTCCCACCAACCTCAATTATGTACTACCCCACGTCCTTATATATTTGAAAAATGTATATAATAATTTTCGAACTACGCGTTCTCATATTTTACTTTGAACAACAATCAACTATCGAATACTATCATATCCATTTCAAATTCATCAGTATCATTCCTCCAATCATTCCAGGAATGCCCAAACCAATCTAATATTTTTCCATATGTCATATATCTAAGAATACTGTAGCCACATCCTTACATCAACCAGCAATCAATAATAGTATTACCATTACAAGCTTCATCCGATCCCTTCAACTCCTACGAGCGCTCGAGTCATGTCCAAAACAATTTTATTTATTTTGTGTCAAGTACTGAATCCATGTATCAATCAACAATCAATAATTGCACCATTATTAAGCATCAGTTTGATTCATCCAATCGTTCGATGAATGTTCAAACCATCTACATATGCTTTGTGTCAAATACCGAAGAATACAATGTACCGAGTCCGTACACTAATCAGTAATGAATATTATCATAATCATCTTTCAGCTGATCTTTTCCATCGTCAGTCAATAATAATTATAAGTCGTCTTTGTATTTTATTTTGATGTCATCATGCATTTTCCCACCCCATATACCTCCGATCAACTATTGAAGTCCATCATATTTTAGTCTCCGCGAGCATGGATACACATTCATTTCAAATACCTCAGTCTCATTCCTCCAATCACTCGTGAAATATCAACCCAATTCAATATATTTTCCTATGTTTAATATCAGAGAATACACCGACAAACAATCAATAATATTAGTACTAAACTTTATCCGATCACTTTAACTCCTACATTCGCTCGAGTCATTTCAAATATTTTGAGTCGAGTACTGAATAAACCTAATCAAAACATCAATCAACAATCAATGATAGCACCATTATTGATTCCTTCAATAGTTCGATAAATGTCCAAACCAACTACATATGCTTTTTGTTGAATAAACCGAATCCATACACCAGTCAATGATCATCGCACTACCATTAATTAAGCTTCAGCTGAATCCTACTCCACTAATTCCTGCAATCGAAAAATGCCCATATCAACTTTATATTTTATTATCGAACCGAACCATACGTTATCCGGCAATCAATAATAGCAACATCATTAAGCACCACTCTAATTTCTCCTCGAGGAATGTTGAGATCAAATTCAAATACTTTGTGTCAAATACTGGAGAATACAATATACCGAATCCATACGCTAATCAGCCATGAATATTATTATAATTAACCCTCATCCCAATTTTTCCCAATCGAGTAATGCTCAAACATCTGCATATATATTTTTTCAAATCACAAATATCAATGAATACCATGAACCAAACCTACAATCAATAAAGAGTCATTATTATGTTTCAATGTAATTCTCATAATCGTGAAAAGCCCGAACCTACTTCATATTATTTTTGCGACAATATCAAACCCATTCGCCAATCAACAATCGTCATAAGCTTTTGCTGACTCCCAACAATATAATTCCTACAATCGTCGGAATTTGAGGAGCGTGATTCAGCTAAGTTGTAACATACAAAATTGTGTCGAAAAATAGTCCTTCATAATATTTATTTGTTCTAGGATGGAGTTGTGAAAAAATTTTGTTCCTTGAGGTGAATATAAATGAATATAGCCCTCTTGGTGGATCATCTTACATAAAGCTGCCGGAATTCATTGAGAATAGAAAAGGTGTGATCAATGTGAAGAATGAAGATCAGCACTGGGCTGTGACATCTGCATTATTTCCTGCTGATCGTTACGTGTCGGAGATGTCCTCATAACCACACCATGATAGCGTCCTGAATCTGACAGGTATGAATTTTCCAGTTAAATTGCGGGATATAATAAGGTTTGAGTGTTTAAATGATATCTCAACCAATGTGTCTAAAATAGAAAACAAAAAAGTTCAATATGAGATTGTGGGTCCATTACGCTACCAAAGGAAACTCCGAAGACATGTCAATTTGTTGCTTATCACTGATGAGAAAGGAAATAGTCATTATTGTTGGATGAAATATCTTTCAAGGTTGGTGTCTAGTCAGATTTCAGCACATGAACCATAAAAAAAAAATCTGTAATGGGTGTTTATTATATTTTTCTAATGAGCGATTACTTTTGCATCACCAGATGCATGATTGTAATATGTGTCTACAACAATACCGCGAACTGATTTTAGGATCAATAAACTTGGAAAGATGATGGCCGGTAACACTTTGATGTTTGACAATTTCGAAAGACAAATGAAGGTGCCATTTGTTGTGTATGCAGATTTCGAATCTGTAGTAAAGCCTATTCTAACGAGTGAACCGATTCTCGAACTCCCATACACGAATAGAACCTTTCAACAGGAAGCTAACTCATTTGCTTCTCTGATAAAATGTTCTTTTGATGATAAATTAACAAAATTTGTTTCGTATAGAGGTGGTGATGCGGCAAAGGTTTTCACAATGTGAATAGAAGAAGATTTAAGAAATATTTATAATAATCATTTGAGGTATGTGAAACCGATGACTATACAAACCCCAGAAGAGGAAAGGGAATTTCGTAATGCCACTACTTGTGGTATATGTGAAAAACCTTTCTCAGAAGGCGATGTTAGAGTCAGAGACCACTGCCATCTCACGGGGGGGGAAAAGATATCCAGCCGCGCACTCTGCCTGTAATTTGAATTTCAAAATACCAAATTTCCCCCCCATTATATGCCATAATATGAGTGGTTATGATTGTCATATGTTCATTGAAGAATTGTATAAGGAAAATGATAAGGTTGATGTTATTACCCAAACTAAGGAATAATACATATCATTCACAAAACATGCCTATACACATAGCTATCAAAGTAAAGAGGGTAAAATGAAAAAAAATTATTTGAAATTGAGATTTATAGATAGTTTTAAGTTCATGTCGAATTCGTTGGAGAAATTGGGGGCTAATTTAAGTGATAAGCAATGTGTAGAGATGTTGAAGTGTTTTCCTGAAACGAACAAATTTGATTTGATGAGACAAAAAGGTGTTTTTCCTTATAGTTTCTTGGATGACATTGGCAAGTTGAATGTTTCAAGTCTACCAACGAAAAATCAATTCGATGACAATTTGAATGAGGAACATGTATCCGATAAAGATTATATGAGAGCTAAACGTGTGGGATCTGTTCGAGTGTAAGAGCCTGGAAGAATATTCGGATTTATATTTAAAGTCTGATGTATTACTGTTGTGTGATGTATTCGAGAATTTCAGAAGGATATGCTTAGATACATATAAGCTGGATCCAGCTCAGTATTATACCGCACCGGGATTATCTTGGGATGCGATGTTGAAATTCACAGACGTGGAACTTGAAATTTTAACCGACATTGATATGATTATTTTTTTTCAAAAAGGGCATACGTGGAGGGATTAGTCAATGCAGTGAAAGGAAGCATATAGCGAATAATACGTGTTTACCTGATTTCGATCCAGATGAATCGTCATCATTCATTCCATATTTGGATGCAACAAATCTATATGGTCATAGCATGTCACAACCTTTACCTACCGGTGAATTTTCATGGTTAACTCGTGAAGAAATCACCAACTTGGACATAATGGATGTGGCAGACAATAATTCATATGGATATGTTCTTGAGGTTGACATACATTATCCCCAAGAATTGCACGATAAACATTCAGATCTTCCTTTTCTGGTGGAAAGCATCATTCCTCCCAATTCCAAGAGCAAAATAAAATAAAATATTCCAAATTTGAATGACAAACGGAGATACATAGTCCACTATAAGAACTTGAAACAAGTTATCAATAGTGGTTTGATTGTAATGCATACCCATAGAATATTGAGATTTAAGCAGTCATGTTGCATGAAGTCTTACATCGATCTTAATACCCAAATGCGTAATAGGTCCAACAATAAATCTGAAAAAGACTGTTATAAACTAATGAACAATGCAGTTCATGGCAAAACAATGGAAAATGTAGAGAATAGAATTGATGTAAGACTTGTCACACATTGGCAAAGTGTTCATAGAACTATGGGAGCGAGTGCACTCATTGCTAGACCAAACTTCAAAAGTTGCACAATTTTTTCCGAAAACTTTGTTGCAATTCAAATGGGTAAAGTGAAAGTGCATTACGATGAACCACTGTATTTGGGCTTCTGTATTTTGGAATTATCCAAGACAGTTATGTATGATTTTTACTATGAATGTATTAAGAGAGAGTTTGGTCAGAATGCTTTTCTTCTGTATACCGACACAGACTCGCTCATTTTAAAAGTAAATACAGACAACTTTTATGATTTTATAAAAAGTAATATAGACAAATTTGATACATCTGATTATGGGGAACAAAATAAATTCAATATGCCAGTCACGCCGTCTGTCTTTCAATTTCAATGGTACTGGTGTTGAAGCGTACTATGTACAATCGCTTGCAACCAAAGTTACGAGGGCTACAGGTATGAAAAGATCAGTGATTAAGAACCAATTGACTCCTGACGAGTACAAAGTAATTGTTGAAATAGGCGGTAAAATTTTTAGGAAGATGAATTCCTTCAGAAGCATTTCACATGATATGTATACTGAATTGAGAAATAAAGTGGCGCTCTCATTTGATGACGATAAGCGATTCATCATTCCTAACACAACACTACCTTGGGGACATAAAGATATAGAGTTCTATCAATGTGATCCCAACGAAAATATTCGATTGTGTAAGAAACATGATTGATATACTTGCCCAAGAATACTATACAAATCCCGAGAGTAGATTGGACCTTCTAATCACATCATTAAATGCAGAAATGAACTGATAATTCACAACATTCAAACGTTATATATATATGTATATATATATATATATATATCATAGGTGAATTGAAAAATTCATATTTATTCGTCATATATATGGAAACCGTTATTCGATTGATCAGTATAGGTTTGTCATTATATGTGGAAGGATGAGCAATGTCATAGACAAATTCGGTCGCAAACGAAAATGTAATAATGCACCAGTCTCACGTAGGCCTGCAGGCATTAACTTCAAGCTCACATCGGATGGGCAGTATGGCATGCAAGGAAAACAATTGAAGAATATTGGGGAACCAATGGAAGACCAAGACTGTGTAACTCGTTCATTTGTCAAAGAATTGGTTAATGATATATCTGAGGATGTGTTGAAAGTGTTACAAAGACAAATCATTCAAGTGGAGACAACACTCGAAGGAAAATATGACAATATATGTAAAAGGATTGATGAACTTGAACAGAAGAAGAAAAGTACATGTACCGCTCACTTGGAGACCTTCACGATATGAATATACTGAATATATGTGAAATAGATTATGTAAAAAACATGTTTATATCTATTTTGAAATATAATTTATGAATATAAATGATGTATATCTATTCTTAGTTTAGAAATGGTACACTTCTTTACCTAAATAAATAACTTGTGATATACATTGCAGAATGTATTGTACCTACAGTACTCATCACCAAGTATACATTGCAGCAGAAGGAATGAATGTGAGTTATTTTTTAGCTTTGTAAAGGACTATTTTTGCTCCGGAGAGCCAGGGAGCAGGTTAAGCACCTAGAGCTCTATCTCAGCGAGTTCATCCAACTCATCTGGCGGCAAGTCAATCCATAGACCACCTTCATCCAATCTATATCGATAGGCTGCTCTTGCTCATCCAATTGAATAGTTTCTTCTGAATCAGTGTCAGAGTCGTCGGATACCTCCACGAACTCAGCCATTGAAATATTCCAATAGGGAACACCCATAATCATTCCCACATCATATGGATCATAATCATCATCATCACAAGAGGATGATATTGCATCTACTTGCAAAGGACCAACTATCTGATTGAGTTGACATACTGAATGATTTGTCAGTAGTGAAGAAACTAACGAAATGACATCAGTTGAATAGAAATGCAACTAAAGGAGTGGGGATGAGCGTCCTCTGCGCTCTCGGCAACAAACAACTTTCTAAGAGCTTCACATGTATTATGGCTTGGTAGACACAGACTATTGCGGGGTTGGAGCAATGGTCCAATACTCCATTAATTTTTTTTTATGTATTCGATATCAATATTTCAATATCCAAGAGTTATGTGTGAGTAAATAATAACATTATAAATTGCAAACATTCATTTCAATCCCAATTGTGATGTTTATAATTTGTCACAGCGAACACAGACTACAACACACACAGACTACAATACACACACACACACACACACACACACACCCACACACACACACACACACACATTCAATACACATGCGACCAACCCCAGGTGAGCTGGCCAAATGCCCCGTTAGCAAGGATCAAAACTGTCAATAAATGGATCAGATGTAGGACCACCGACATACACATCAGTGTTGCCAGAGCTGGTGATTAGTTAGTTTGGAGACAAGACGGCAATGGTTGGCACATAAGTTTATATTGAAAAGAATAGATTATCAACCACCAGTTATTGAAATACTACACATAATTAATTTTTTATGTCAGAAACAAACATGTATACAAATAGTATAATACCAGCATTCAGTTTTGATTATGAGGTTTATATTCAAAAGATTGAAATTGTAGATATCAATTTACAGAAATATGATATGTACAGTAAACACAAATTCCAGATTTTTGTGGAAACCTATAAGGACGAATACAACTTTGTTTTTACAGATGCATCAAAAACTAATAATAAGACAGGGATTGGAATTAACATGCCTGATGTGAACTACGTATTTTCTGCTAGATTACATGATCATATAAATATATGTGATGCAGAAATAATTACAATTTATAAAGGAATGTTGACATGTGAAACTAAGGGAATTAAAAAAAACTTTATACTTACAGATTCTAAGAGCGCCTTGGAAAGAATTGAAAATGTAAACACCATGGTAAACATTGATTATATTACAATGAAAATAAAAGAGCTAATAAGTACTTCAAGGGGTATTTTTAAATTTGTATGGATACCTGGGCATTCCAATATAGAAGGTAATGAGAAGGCGGATGTATTGGCAAAAATAGGTGCATCACTTAATGTTCCATTGGATATTAGAATAGATAAACATAACTTTCTACCGTACCTGAAAGAAACAATATTAAGTAAATTTTATGATCAATGGAAACAAAATATACAAATAAAAGGTAAAATGTATTTTAGGATTCACTCTGAATTTCCGAGGATACCATGGCACTGGAATATCCCAGCCATGGACAGACGTCATATTACTAGCATCATTCGAATGAAAACAGGGCATTGTATGAACAAGACCCATCTTTTTAGAATAGGTATAAGCGATACTGAAAATTGTGAATGTGGAAGACCGGATACAATAAATCATGTATTTTTTGAATGTCCTATTAACACTATACCTGGTTACAATATTTATCAATTACTAATCGAGAAAGGAATACCGGCGCCTCTGGATATGTTTACAGTCCTAAGATTATTAAATATAAGCAGAATTAAAATATTGATGAAATTCATGATATATAATCAGATTAAATTATAAAAAGGGGGAGGGGGTACATGTTAACCTTTTCCTCGATAGTATATCCTATTTAGACCTATTTACCCTGTCCCATGTGATATCTGTTTAATTACCCACTGGCACACTGAAGAAAGAAGAAGTGAACATGGGAAGAAATTATAGACAGGAAATATACGGACGCAGGGTTGCATAATGCAAGACTACTTGTGTCCCCGGACGAAGCTTTTGTTACACAGCAGAAAACTGCGTAACAGGAGGCGTTATGGTCAAATGCGCCTGAGAAGGAAGCAACGACCAACCAAACAGAGAGAGAGAGAGAGAGACCACCGACATAACCTTAATCTAGGACCGCTAGAGGTCATATCCCAACCACTTGAAAAATTCATCCAAATAGAATTTACGTGAACGTGTCTGCGCAAAGCGCAGAAAGCACAAATAATGTCATTTGTCATTTCAGACATTGACATCTAACGAGGACCCATTATGTGATTTTGTATCTTCACAGACACAAAATGCGCATACTCTAAAAGCTCTTTGATATCTTGTAATTGGATGAATTCTCATCATACGGGATCAGCAGTCTAGATTAAGGTTATGTCAGTGTGTAGGACATATATCTTCCCAAATATCTGATATGATATCTGATTGAGTTGACAGTAAAGAAGAAACTAAAGAAATGCCGTCAGTTAACTAGAAATGTAACTAAACTAGATACGTAGTATTAATCAAGAACTGGCAGCAGGTAGACGATCATTATGATAATATTTTGGATGTCTAAAAACCATTGTCGAGATATGTAGTTTCATGATATACAGCAACACACTAGAACTGAAAAAGTTGCAGTTTTCTCAACACAAATAAGTTTTCATATCGGCTAGACGGAATTCCACTGAAGATTCCAAGCGAGCTGTTGAAGCCACGAAAAGAGCCAGCTAAACAATGGTTCGAATTTTTTGAGAATATTGACTTTTTCCTCAACAAATGGTATTCTTCGAACAGTCCATCACTAAGCTAAAAGAGGGAATCAAAGAAGTGATATCGCCCCTACCACAAATAAGTTTTCATATCGGCTAGACGGAATTCCACTGAAGATTCCAAGCGAGGTGTTGAAGCCACAAAAAGAGCCAGCTAAACAATGGTTCGAATTTTTTGAGAATATTGACCTTTTTCTCAACAAATGGTATTCTTCGAACAGTCCATCACTAAGCTAAAAGAGGGAATCAAAGAAGTGATATCGCCCTACAACAAATGAGTGAAGTTTTTTTAGCAAACTCACGAAACAACGCGAGGTGTTAAAGCCACCAGCTAAACAATGTTATATGTAAGCAAACGTCTAAGAATCACCCAATGGTCTAAAGATGGATACACCTGGAAACAATGACGATATAATTCAATCGAAAAAGTTCCATGGGAAAGAAGTGTGTACTAACTGATATGTGTTGAAAGAGAGTGAAACTATTAGGCGTAGTAAAAGAACACACACAAATGCCTTCTTGAAATTATTATATCGAAGTGCTACTATTAGACTAAATTTATTGAAAGACCTAACTTGTCATTGATATAATTACATTACAATTTTTACTATTAGATATATTTGATATGAAACCTACATCATCAGTTGTATTATAGCTTGTAATAAAAATTGAATTGAAGGCTAACAATTTATTATAAATCTCAATGATTATGTGTCGTTGAATAGAACACATGCTAGACTCAGTTCCGATCAAACAATTTCACTTTTCGGATCCTTCTTGCTTGGAATCTGAGAGTAATAATAAATATAGAGGTGCTTTTGCTATTCAAAAACGAAAGATTAGTAGAAATCATATATTTATTAACTACGAATATTGATAAATTTAAAAACGAGTGTGCTTCAGACCACACGACTGAAGTAAAACTTATTCAGCTCCATCTTATCGCAGCGCTGAATGAACTTGCTGCTGTTGCTGAAGTATTGAGTTGTATACTAACTTGCTTTTTCTCTATCAAAGCTCTTTTTTTAATTATTTTTCCCATCATTCCACATCTGTCACAAATACTCCTAGGAATTTTCAGCTGGAAACATACATTTTACTAAAATTAATTTAAACATTGTTATATTTGATATGAAACCTACAGAATGCACTTGCTGCTGTTGCTGAAGTATTGAGTTTCATACCAACTTGCTTTTTCTCTATCAAAGCTCTTTTTTTTAATTATTTTTCCCAACATTCCACATCTGTCACAAATACTCCTAGGAATTTTCAGCTGGATACATACATTTTACTAAAATTAATTTAAACATTGTTATATTTGATATGAAACCTACAGTTGTTATTCTAGCTAGTAATAAAAATTTAATTGAATACTAACAATTGATTATAAATCATGAAAGATTGTGACTCAATGATTACGTATCGTTGAATAGAACATTCACTGTCACAAATACTCCTAGCACCCTAGCACAGGAATTTTCAGCTGGAAATATACTAAAATTCATTTAAACATTGTTATCACCACTGTATTCAATAGATTGCTATGAAGTATTGAGTTGTATACTAACTTGCTGATCTCATTAGTCATTTAATGGTGATGATAAATATGAATAAAATCGTAAATATTATTTGGAGTTATGGAGAACTAATTATTATTCAATTCAATAAATGAAAAAAAAAATGGGTTCCGACGACGACGGGGTTCGAGCCCATACCCCCAATAAATATGCCAATTTTACAAGAATGACAAATTCTACGTGATTAAATTGATTAAAATAATTGGAGCATGTACAAAAAATTTGCCCCAAATTGGAACCTCATATATATTCCATTTCCAATTCAGGGGAGTCCTATGCATATACACTATGCGCCACTGGACTCCTAACGACTATGAAAATTTATCGAGCCCATAAAGTAAAATTTTGGGTTTCATATATATATATATATATATATATATATATATATATATATATACATAACTTGAGATTCACAATTTTTTCTTTAAAAAAGGTATTTTTAAATCTCAATCTGTTAAAAATTGAAAAACAAAGTTAGACAACCAGTCTTGTCACCTATACAGAAAGTGCATGCCTACGACATCTCTCGAGTGGAAGTTGCAACACTTTAGAATTGTGCTGTATGTACTAATGTTTTCGGACACTTTATACTTGTATAATCCATATGCGGCATAATCTAATATAATATAAGCTAAAGTGTCCGAAATTTGCTTTTTCAACGTTCAACGTTCTATGCTTGTGTTTAGTAGATAATGCTTCGTTCACATTACAACGGAAGAATTATATGTTTTAAAATGTTGATAAATCTTTGATTATGTACATTGGTATAGGGAACACTTTTTAATGAAATATGATAAAGTATAAGAAAGTTTATTAGCAATGATACATATAAATTATTTTGTGGTTCTATTATAGTGTTGGAAGTTGGTATACGACGACCATATAAAGACCGGTGCAATTGTTGATTGTGACAAAGACAGAAACATTCCCGGAAATTAATTTTTTCACTAGGAGATAAGTATCCATTGTGCTCGCTAACATTCGATTTTCTCGACACAAACTGTATACATTATTCCAACAATTGTCCGCATATTCATCACAACGTATACAGCGCGATTTAAGTGGCGCTACTGTTGCCTAATTGTGAACTGTGTCTGAATTTTTCTTGATGCATTCCTTACAGAGGCCGGTGCATGGATTCAGATGCTCCTTTGGCCAGCCACCTTGACAATTGTGACAGATCACATTTTCACCTATTCTGGTTTAGAATCCCACTGTTTTGTAAAAGGCATGATGATACAATTGAAGAACTGTCAATGAGCATAATACTGAATGCATGTTAGAATTTTTAGGACTCATATACCTTCCAAGATTGTGGTATAATTGAAGTGGAGGAGGGATATTCTATTCTATTTGAGGCGGAGTGGTGGTGGCGCCCTCTGTCTGGAACCATTTGAATATGAGTGAGCATAGCTGAAGAAATCAGTATTTGAATTGTATTCAATTTGACAACTACTATTTATCATGGAAAGTAGAGTGGTAGTTTTAGACATGTTGGCATCTATTGATGTCAACAACTTTGTCCAACTAGAAGTACTTGTGAACGACGAAACCGGTGAGATGGGAGAAGTGGTGAAACAAATTGTCGGAGATGATGAAGCAGTTGAGGATGGTTGAGTTCCAGCTGCTGCTGATGTCATAGAAGACTTGGCGAGTCTATTCCAGGATCTCACCATGGAACAGACAGATGGTTGTGTAGTGTGTAACACCATAACATTTGTGGTGTTACAAACCATAGAGGGAAGTGTCGAAAAACTGTGTGCTTTGTGTTTCAATCTATACACAATTAGACAGCGCCAAGCAGATGTTGTATATAGACATATAGATGTACACACAACGTGTGGTTATGGTGAAATGACGCATGACTATTGTCGAGTGTGTGAGACTGCACTGTTTTCAATAAGGCCTCGGGACGTTTGTGTTACTTGTAACAATTATTAATGGTTTTTGATTAGTAATGAAATGGACAAAGGGGCTACATATCGTTATTTGGTTGATGTGCACGTGATATTGCGGCGGCTGGGGCAATATCAATATTTCATTACAAAAATTTTCAATTTCATTATATCATAATAATCATCCGTCTATCATTCCAAGTCTTATTCAATCGCAAAATCTCTGACTTTTTCTATTTTGTCTATGTGTAACATCCAATATTTGATCAATTGTTTGCAGATTCACGTATTCTCCTCTGGAATCTCATTCGATCAATTGCTACATATTCCCACTACACATTTCTTGCATGTCTGTGAGCAAAATTCCATGCTACTATATGGTGAATGGAATTCATATTTTGATTAACATTTTCACATTCTCATATTGTTCACTGTGTTGATCATCCAGCTCACAAAGTTCGAATGAGAATATTACAACTATATCAACAAGAGACATCTCAACTGAGACCTTGGTTTTTTGAGTGAGCTACACATGTAACTTTCGAAAGGAGTAAGGTCACTTTGAAATCATAAGAATCAGATGGAGGTGATGACGCAGAAGAGTCCGCTTTACTGGGCATGCGCGAATGAGAGAGGGAGTTGAATTTGTATATATAAAGTGCAGAGTTTCTACATCAACATCAATTGTTTTCTTCACCCCTTAACTCAAGTTTCGTGTGCAAAGATCAGTTGTTTTCTTCACTACAAGTTCCATTTACAAATTAATCGCCATGAATTCCGATGGAGGCAGCATTTTGGCTAAATTACTTGCTGATTGTGGTGATGGAGCAGTGTCGAAAGACGTAGACTTGGACTTCAATATGGACCAATATATTTTTATGGATGCAACGGAGGTGCCACGAAGTCAGTTAGCAGATATTGCCGCCCATCCCTCAACCTGTGATCCACATTCTAGAGGATGTCCAAGTTGTTGGAGCAGCCAAGCGGAAAAGGAGAGCTTCCATTGATCTTCCCACAACATCAAGGTCTTCTCTGAACGAGAAGTGCGTCATCGAAAACCAAAGATTCCCTAGCTCCTTTGACGTCATTGCAAATGTACGGTCAAAAGAAAAAGAAAGCGAAGCGTGACTTGATCGATGCCATCATCAAATTGGAGCAAGAGGATAAGGATCTGGATGGGGAGTTGGAAGCACCGCAAAAATTGGATGAGACGATTGCTACAATGGAGGCAGAAATAGTGAAGCTGCGCAATCAATCTGATGCCATCAAGCTCAAAGAACAGGCAGATCGTCACACTAATAGCAGTCTTCGAAAGAAGCTTGAAATGGATGTGCGGAAAGCCAGTCATTTATATGATGAAATGACGACCATTTACAATGACTGGCGCAAAGAACTGGACAAACATTCGGGAAGTGATACTGATTAGACTGCTCATTTGTTTCATTGATATATGTGTATATGTATTTTTTTATATGATAAAGTCGAGAGGCAGTGATGTTGGAATGCACCCACTTCATCATTTTTTTGTTTAATGTGACAATAAAACATAGTTTACAATATACTTTTTATTTCAATCAAATAGAAATATTGAATGCTAAACAATTGCATTTTTTTCAATCCAAGAATTATTTTCATTAGGAAATCCAAGCCATTTGACATAAACTTCACTTTCTCTTCTCTTCAATATCTTTTCAACGAGGTATACATCAGTATTTTTTGTTTTCAGTAATTCTGGCTCATAGAAGCAACCTTGAATGGGATTCTTCTCCATATCTTTAAGAATGTAAGTCGGAGGATGTGAGCTGTTGACTTTTACAATTTTAAATAATTCCGTGGTGAAATTAGGTTCATAACCCTTGTCAAAGTGTTGCTTAAATTTGGAATTTCCCATTATATCATTCACTCGATATTTTGGCTTAATTTTTTTCATTTTTTTCTCTTATATTTCTTCTTGGTGATGATTTTGAGCTCTGTAGTGGCCGTCACATCAATCTGTCTCATACCTATTGTACGATGTACTTCATTGTTATATGTCTTCGTTATAATTGGAAGGATATCTAACCATTTGTGATTTCCGTACACTCTTTGTGGATCCAGGTTTTTATTGATCGAATTGCTCTCTCTGCTATGGCTGCCTTCATAGTGCTAAATGTCGAATAATGTTTGATTTTTTTTTCGCTCCATCAATGATGAAAAATGTCTATTGTAAAATTCTTTCCCGTGATCGCTTTGTATGTGTTTTGGAGAATACGTGGCGTCTTTTGATATCATTTTCATAGAATTAGTTACTGCTATCCCAGTCTTTGCCTTGACTGGCTTTGTCCATAGATATTTGGAATAACAATCGATAACCACCAAAATATAGCGAATAGCTTTATTAATTTTGGCATAAGGTTGAAATTCAGCGAGATCAATTTGCCATGAATCTCCTAGACCTTTAACGACGGTAGATCATCTCTGGAAGTCACGACGAGCCGGCTTGTGTAACAACAACAAAGATCCCCTAGCTTCTTTGACGTCATTGCAAATAAACGATCAAAACAAAAAGAAAGCGAAGCGTGACTTGATCAATGGTAATGACGCCATCACTAAATTGCAGCAAGAGGATAAGGATCTGGATGGAGAGTTGGAAGCGGCGTAAAAATTGGATGAGACGATTGCTACAATGGAGGCATAAATAGTGAAGTTGCGCAATCAATCTGATGCCATCAAGCTCAAAGAACAGGCAGATCGTCACACGAATAGCAGTCTTCGAAAGGCGCTTGAAATGGATGTGCGAAAAGCCTGTCATTTATATGATGAAATGACAACCATTTACATTTACAATGACTGGCGCAAAGAACTGGACAAACATTTGGGAAGTGATACTGATTGGACTGCTCATTTGTTTTATTGATATATGTGTAAGTGTATTTTTTCATATTATAAAGTCGAGAGGGAGTGGTGTTGGAATGCACCCACTTCATCATTTTTTTGTTGAATGTGATAATAAAACATAGTTTACTATCAACTTTTTTATTTCAATCAAATAGAAATATTGAAAGCTAAACAATTGCATTTTTTCAATCCAAGAATTATTTTCATTGGGAAATCCAAGCCATTTGACATAAACTTTATTCTCTTTTCTCTTCAATATCTTTTCGACGAGGTATACATCAGGATTTTTTGTTTTCTGTCATTCTGGCTCATAGAAGCAACCTTGAATGGGATTCTTCTCCATATCTTCAAGAATGTAAGTCGGAGGGTATGTGCTGTTGACTTTTACAATTTTAAATAATTCCGTGGTGAAATTGGGTTCATAACCCTTGCCAAAGTGTTGCTTCAATTTGGAAATTCTCATTATATCATTCACTCGATATTTTGGCTTGATTTTTTTTATTTTTTTTCTCTTATACTTCTTCTTGGTAATGATTTTGGGCTTCGTAGTGGCTGTCACATCAATCGGTCTCATACCTATCGTCCATGATGTACATTATAGTTATATGTCTTCGCAATAATTGGAAGGATATCTAACCATTTCTGATTACAGTTTACTGAAAACTTTTGAGATGCAATTCTTCGAATTGTTCTCTGCGATGGCTGCCTTATAGTGCTAAATGTCTATAATACTTAATTTTTTCACTCCATCAATGATGAAAAATGTCTATTGTAAAATTATTTCCCGTGATCGCTTTGTATGTGTTTTGGAGAATACGTGGCGTCTTTTTATACTTTCATAGCATTAGTTACTGCTATCCCAGTCTTTGCCTTGACTGGCTTTGTCCATAGATATTTGGAATAACAATCGGTCACCCCCAAAAAAATAACGATTAGCTTTATTAATTTTGGCATAAGGTTGAAATTCAGCGAGATCAATTTACCATAAATCTCTAGACCTTCAACGACGGTAGATCTTCTCTGGAAGTTACGACGAGCCGGCTTGTGTAACTCATCAACAATTTGTCGTTTGACATTACTAGCCATACTGATGCTTCACAATAGTTGCGTCAATCAATATATAATGTCTTCTTCGCGGAGCTCTTCTATTATCGATATTATCTTATTATCATGACCTGTATGTCCTGACGCTCTCGATCCTATGAGCAATCGTAAACGATCCACTAATTCTTTAGGCTTATTCCAATATACATAGTTTTGTGTTTTGATGTAAAACTTTCTGCAATTTCATTCGTTTCATCCCTTCGCCACTTCTTATATCATTGACTGATTTTCAATAGTGGTTTTATGATCCTTGATATTTCTCAGATTTTCTAATTTTATTCCATTTTTCACCTGATTCTTCTTGTACAATGCTTTTTTGAATCAGTATTTCAACATAAGTGTGTTGTATTCTCCCATCATCTACAGCAGGAGGTTCCTTGGGAATATCAAGTTATATAAATCTGAACTGTCAGGAAACTGACGTACTTGTATTCCCCATCCCAAAAAAATGCTCTACCACCAAAGCGTACTTCTAGATTTCCCATGACTAATTTCTGTGTTGAAGGTTCTACTAGTATACCATAATTTTATCATATGCATTGTGTCCCTCAAAGATTTTCACGTGTTCCCCAATTTCTTAACATTGTCAACACTGGACGATTCCAAATTTGTTGAACGTATTGACGATGAAGAGGGTGTTTCGAATAATGTAGTTGCTGCCATTCTTCCATCTTCTATGGTTTCATTCTCAATGTCTGACAATGATACATCACTACTGAAATAATGTTTTTTCCCAATTGGAGTGCTCATTGGGATGGAGCGGTTTATGGAAGATGTAGGTGGTTTCACAGTAGCTGCAGAAGGGGAAGTACATTGAGTGGTTTTGTTATAGGATTATACAATTTTCAAGTGCTATCTTGTCCTCCATATTTCCGCTTTTGATAGACAAGAATGTTTGTCGTACAGCCTCTGTCCTTCAACTAGTTGACGTTTCGTAACCATTTCAGCTTCTGCACATTCATCTCTCAAAATGTTCATTATTTCCAACTCTTGACACACCACCACTTATATTGAAGTGATCTCACTGAAGTTCAATGAACGTTTGAGTATTTTTGAATTGACATATCAAGGATATATGAAGTTGTCGAATCTTTGCAATATATCAAGAATGTTTAATTCGATTTCGTACAATCATTTGAAATTTTTGAATGTTACATCAGGTGAGAGTGATCGGAAAAGATTTGATGTAAATTCTTCTATCTTGCTTGAATATGATGATGAAGTTGGTATTATCACGAACCAACTGTTTGGGAACTCGTGAATAGGTCTGTGCAAAATAGAAGCAATCAACATCTTTATGGCGTCCCATACAAAAATATGATCGGATAATGCTAACACATTGCGGAAGTATTCATATTTCGGTTGATTCAACGACTTTGAATAGAGATAAACGTTTGCAAATCGCGATCCTTGTGAATGTCTCAGTAGAGATATCATGGCATTTGTCTTTCCGCAATTTGACGGACCGATGATTAGCTAGCGAACAGATGATGGAAGTAGTGGGCTATGTCTCGAAGAGTTCGCCCCATTTAATCCAGTCCCGATTTTCTCATCCAAATTATCTACTGCAAACTCTCCTTTTTGTTCGACAAAGCGCATTGTTTGACGGTTCGACACTTATTAATGCAAGATGTGTGAGATATGTTTCATTTAGATGTCTATCACCACACGGAGCAGACGTGAAAGCAACAGATCGAATAATGAAAAAAAGGTCGAGGATTTATAAATACTTTAATAGATAAATTGCCGCTCGAATTGCATCTGCCTGGAGGATATCAATATTGTGGACCCGGAACCAAATTGCAAAAACTATTGGCACGCAACGATCTAGGTATCAATAAATTGGATAGGGCCTGTAAAACACACGACATTCAATATTCGGAGAATCTCGACGATATTGAAGCTAGACCAAAAGTGGTCAAACAGCTTGAATACAGTGCTTGGGATAGGGTCAAATCGTGAGAAGCAGCCACTCTACTAGTCACCAACATAATGAAGGCGAAAAGGCGTTTCGGTATGGGTTGTGATGTGAACAATATCAAACAACGAAGGAGAAAAATAAATCATCGAAGAAAATGGGCGGAATAAAATCAGAAAGAAGTACTTGGCAGGAATTGTACGAAAAGTTCGGGATGAATTACATAAAGCTGGAGGCAATCAATTCGTGACAAACAACGGAAAAATGGTTACAACATTGAAAGCAGCACGTAGATATTTGAAAGTAGCAGGTGGAAAGAAAAAAATTCGGACACCTCGCATAATACCTATTCCGAAAGTTGGTGGAATTTTACCATTGATACAATTTTTTTCCGGATTGTCTGCATTGGGTAGTTTGGCCGGTGCTGCTGCAGGTATAAGCAGAGCTATAAATTCGACAAGTGCGAGCAAAAATGATCTGAAAGAGGTAAAACATCATAACAGAAAGTTGGAGGCGATAGCTTCAGGAAAAAAGGGTAGTGGATATTCTTGAAACCATATCGCAAAGGCCTCGGTATCTACCTCAAATCTATACATCAAAAACTAGTGATGCCTACCTCTTAAACCTCTACGATATCGATCTGATACATTATGCCAAATGATTAAAATTCCACATTTTTCGTGGTGTGTTCATGCGCGATAATTTGTCCACCTCAGGACCACGTAATCATGAAACAGCCATCATCAATTTGGATGGATTCAGCGGCCGAGGGGAAAACATTGGGTGGCATACAGGAAAAGTGGAAGAGTTGCAATATATTTTGATAGTTTTGAGATTTACCTCCACCAGTGGAGTTGGTCCATTACTTCCAAAAGGTACACATGCAGTCAGAAAAATTATGTATAATTATGAACGTGAGCATAAACACAATACAGTTGTGTGTGGACATTTATGCTTGAAGTTTCTCTCTCTTTCAATCACCTGAAAAAACTAAAATGGATTTCACGCCAGAAATGGATCGAGAGGCTATTAAGAGAATGGGGCATTCCCTCAATGCATATTCAAGATCACGCAGCTTGAAGAAAATGAGTAAAGTTCAACTTGCAGATATGCCCAAAAGAGGTCCGATATTTTATAATATAAATATTATAGGAACATCATTAATCGACAATGCAAGTGTTGGAACATCAAATTCCAGTGATGTGAATGACGGACCCATACCTCGGAAACTATTTTGCTGTTATTGCACCATCGATGATCGTAATATTGGCACCAATAACAATCAAATTGAATTGAAACACACAATGCCGCCGAGGAAACGAAGAGAGAGATCTTAATTTTCTGAAATCTATTGGACTCAGAATTCGACAATAAAATGGTGCTCGAAGCAAACAGTGACAAGTTTAATATTTTCAATGAACCAGTGGTCGATCATTCTCTCATAAGTCTACACGAGCATACCTATAAACCATACGGATCACCATTGTTCAAGAATTCAGATGAAATCCGAATTGCAATTAACAATCAAGATTTATTACTGGACATTGCCGAGAGTTTCATTCACATTGAAGGAAAATTCAAACCAAATAGAAGTGAACAAAGTATGCTATCTTTCCAACAATGCTTTAGCGTTCCTCTTCGATGAGATCCGCTATGAAATGGGTGGTGAGCAAGTTTCCGTTGTTCGAAAACCAGGCATAACATCCACAATGAAGAATATGGTTTCATTTGGTCAATCGCATTCTCACATGCTTTTGACAACTGTATGGGGACATGATATGTATACTGAATTGAGAAATAAAGTGGCGCTCTCATTTGATGACGATAAGCGATTCATCATTACACAACACAGACACTACCACTACCTTGGGGACATAAAGATATAGAGTTATATCAATGTGATCCCAACGAAAATATTCGATTGTGTAAGAACATGATTGATATACTTGCCCAAGAATACAATACAAATCCCGAGAGTAGATTGGACCTTCTAATCACATCATTGAATGCAGAAATGAGCTAATAAATCACAACATTCAAACGTTATATATATATATATATATATATATATATATATATATATATATATATATATGTATATATATATATCATAGGAAAATTGAAAAATTCATATTCATTCGTCATATATATGGAAACCATTATTCGATTGATCAGTATAGGTTTGTCATTATATGTGGGAAGGATGAGCAATGTCATAGACAAATTCGGTCGCAAACGAAAATGTAATAATGCACCAGTCTCACGTAGGCCTGCAGGCATTAACTTCAAGCTCACATCGGATGGGCAGTATGGCATGCAAGGAAAACGATTGAAGAATATTGGGGAACCAATGGAAGACCAAGACTGTGTCACTCGTTCATTTGTCAAAGAATTGGTTAATGATATATCTGAGGATGTGTTTGAAAGTGTTACAAAGACAAATCATTCAAGTGGAGACAACACTCGAAAGAAATATGACAATATATGTAAAAGGATTGATGAACTGAGCAGAAGAAAAAAGTACATGTACCGCTCACTTGGAGACCTTCACGATATGAATATACTGAATATAGGTAGAAATACATTATGTAAAAAACATGTTTATATCTATTATGAAATATAATTTATGAATATAAATAATGTATATCTATTCTTAGTTTAGAAATGGTACACTTCTTTACATAAATAAATAACTTGTGATATACATTGCAGAGATGTATTGTACCTACAGTACTCATCACCAAGTATACATTGCAGCAGAAGGAATGAATGTGAGTTATTTTTGCTTTGAAAAATACTATTTTTGCTCGGAGAGCCAGGGAGCAGGTTAAGCACCTAGAGCTCTATCTCAGCGAGTTCATCCAACTCATCTGGCGGCGTCAATCCAAGACCACCTCCATCCAATCTATATCGATAGGCTGCTCTTGCTCATCCAATTGAATAGTTTCTTCTGAATCAGTGTCAGAGTCGTCGGATACCTCCACGAACTCATCCATTGAAATATTCCAATAGGGAACACCCATAATCATTCCCATCTTATGGATCATAATCATCATCATCACAAGAGGATGATATTGCATCTACTTCAAAAGGACCAACTATCTGATTGAGTTGACATACTGAATGATTTGTCAGTAGTGAAGAAACTAACGAAATGACATCAGTTAAATAAATGCAACTAAAGGGTGGGGATGAGCGTCCTCTGCGCTCTCGGCAACAAACAACTTTCTAAGTGCTTTACATGTATTATGGCTTGGTAGACTACAGACTATTGCGGGGTTGGAGCAATGATCCAATACTCCATTAATTTTTTATGTATTTGATATCAATATTTCAATATCCAAGAGTTATGTGTGAGTTAATAATAAATTATAAATTGCAAACATTCATTTCAATCCCAATTATGATGTTTATAATTTGTCACAGGAACACAGACTACAACACACAGACTACAACACACACACACACACACCCATTCTTGTCGCGTAATCACTAAGGGGAACTGCGTGTGTGTGAATTTTGGGGTCATCTGTGTAACGAGTACAACCAACCTCACCTTTTCTCTGCGATTCTAAAGCTATTTGAACCATATCTATACACTCCGATTTTTTAGTACTTTTTTCAATACTGACTTATGGGTTCGGACCCCACTAGTATTTCCCTGCAACATGTATGAGCTAACACACATTTACACTCGAATGAAAATGAACCCCACCTAATGGGTTCAGACCTCTAATTTTTTAGTTATTTTTCACATAATAGCAATAATTTTTTGGCAATATCGAACATCTTGCACAGTACACAAAATCATACACCGGGTGACACAGGATGTCAGGCCAACCCTGTAACTTCTGCATTCGTCAAACGGATTTTTCTGAAATTTGGTACAGTTATATAAGCAACCATTTCGAATTTGATCGCATAACAGTCCAATATGGCGAGCTTCGGGTTTTCTGGAAATCCAGCAACTTTGTTTTTTTTAAATGGAACACCCTTTATATTTTTACATATTCAAGTTCAACAGGTCAAAACAAGTCCAAACCTCATTTCAAATGTAATTTTTTTGAAAAAAATTCAATTCAAATTGTTTTTTTATTTTACCTCGTGGATATAAAATGAGATTTGGTCAGAGCTATTCACAAGGAGTCGCACATAACAAAAAAACATAATTATTTATGAAAAAGAATTTTTTGTGTCACTCATTGATGAATCAATGCAGTCACATCACATTTTGATAAAACTTTTTTTTTTCAAATGAAACCTTATGGGCCATCATTAGTTAACTTCAGAATTGGTGGGAAATGAAAAATGAACACAATCAGTTGACAAGATTCAGAAATGTTTTTTTTCCACAGCTTACCGGGGTTGAAAATTATTCGAACTGAAAAAGAACTAGATTTTTGAACGTATACAATTTGTTACTGCCCGAAATACTAAAATGATATGTAATTTTTTCCTGAATGTATGTTCTAGAGAACATTTAGGTGGCCCATAGGGGTTTCATTTGAAAAAAATTTTGATCAAAATGTGATGTGACTGCATTGATTCATCAATAAGTAACAAAAATATTTTTTTCTTTATTGTGCGATTTCATTGTGAATAGCCTTGACCAAAATCTCATTTATCCAGAGGTAAAATAAAAAACAATTTGAATTTAATTTGAGAAAAAATTACATTTGACATGGGTCTGGACTTGTTTTGACCTGTTGAACTTGAATATGTGAAAATATACAGGGTATTCCATTTGAAAACAAAGTTGCTGGCATTTCAGCAAACCAAGTCCGTCATATTGTATTGTAATGTGATCGAATCCGAAATAGTTTTATATAACTGTCAAATTTCAGAAAAATCCGTTTGATGCAAGTTACAAGGGGTGTCCGATATCATGTGTCACCCGGTATATGTAATGCGAAGGGAAAATAGCGTCTGTGAATAAATAAAGTGGGGAAGAATTGTGGCATATCAGACAAATTTTCTAATTCCAGAAAAAACTATCTTCAAACTTGAGATCCCTTCTACCTTCGAAACCCAACCCTAACAACTGACATCAAATTCTGGGAAAAAGCGGTATCTCAAAACGCAGTTGGAACCTGTGTCTTCGAATAGCTCAGTTGGTTGAAGCATAGACTAGCAATCTAGAGGTCGCAGGTTCGATTCCTGCTCGAAGATAGTTTTTTCTTATATGTCTGATATACCACAATTTCCCTTCATATATATATATATATATATATATATATATATATATATATATATATATATATATATATATATATATATATATATATATATATATATATATATATATATGATAATTATTTCCCGTTATCCCGTTTCCCGTTATTACGTTTTCCATTACCCCGTTTCCCGTAACACCCTTATCCTATTATCCCGTTATCCCGTTTTCTGTTATCCTGTTTTCCGTTATCCCATTATTTTGCAATTACTTAAAAATACCAATGAAAATATACTTAATTAATATGGATAAAGTAATGAAACTGGACCCGTATTTATTAAAATATACTAGATAAATTCAATTCATTACACTTCGAAGGCACAATACAATAATGCACTCTGACAATAAAATATTCAATCACAGTTCACCAATAAAATGTACCGCGTACCGTACTGCACTAAAAATTCATGTTGAATTCGCTAATATTAATTACTATTTCTCTCACTAAATGACTCCTCCTTCGGCGGTACCTCCGATCTTATATATTTCCGTCCTTGGTATCCAGAATCTTCGAGCGGTTCGTGGAAACATCGAGATCTTTCGATGGGGAAAGCACAGCGTGATGTCGACCAGTTGGTCGTGATATATCTGGATATTCGCATAAAATAAAAAACCGCCACATTGTCTGCCCGTGCGGGATAAACAACGCAGGCGCGTACTTCACTTATTTTTTGTAACACTTTATTATATTATCCACAATTGTAACTACACAATTCGAAATACTTATAAAAACTTCAGTTCCATATTTCAAATTAAATTACTGATCAGAGAACATTTTTTTTAAACTGATCAATGAGTATTTTTTTAATTATACATATTAAGTAAGTATGCTAGTAACAATATATTCATTGGTATTTTCATATATCTCGTGGTTTATATTGGTTCATAATTATGCTAATGGATTGTGAAAACAAATAGAGCCTTAAAATTATTATTTAAAGGTCGCTCGAAAACATCTAATCTACAGTACTCCCAAGATTCAAAAATTTTGAGCAACCTTTGAAAACTAATAAATTGGGTTAACATTTTCAGGAGGTAATTTGTTTTTTAAGTACAAAGAATTGCCGCCATGGAGAAAAAAATTAAAACAAAACCAAATCAATTTTGACCATTTTTCGAAATTCCTGGCGACTTCTTAAAAATATTCGATCCATCTTAAATTCAAGAGATCCTCATTTACAGAAAACTAACATATTTCCATCGAGACTTGGAAAAAAATTGTCGGTCAAAAAGGGTCACATATAATATATATATATATATATATATATATATATATATATATATATATATATATATATATATATATATATATATTCTATGTGGGGTTGCAGTCAAGTATGGGGCTGATTAGGAAACTCTTTGGTATCCGTCAAGCTGTCGGCAATCTTTATTGCCTTCCTCAGGACGACTACAATTGTATGGATTACATTATGAAATTATATATTATTTGTCTACTTACTAACATTGAGATTGATGTAAAATTAGCACATTAAATGAACAGAAATTCATGAAAGATGAAATAAACTTTGACAATGACAACTTCTTTTTTAATCAATTCAAAATCAAGGCGGAAAATTTTGATCACAGGGCGATATATCTTTTCTGTTATTCATTTCTAGCAAATAAGTATAAATTTGCGTAAGATTGTTCAAATCAGTTCTTTCATCCATTGATTCTTTATCATTTTTTATGTGAACCATCTCTAGAAATATTCTATTGTTTTCATTGGTCTCGTTATCTTGACGGATACCAAAGGTTTTCCTAATCAGCCCATACTTGACTGCAACCCACATAGAATCAGCTTATATATATATATATATATATATATATATATATATATATATATATTTATATATATATATATTTTATATATATATATATATATATATATATATATATATATATATATATTTATATATATATATATATATATATATATATATATATATATATATATATATATATATATATATATGATAAAGGAATTTGTGGCATCATAGACACAATTTTAAATTCCAGAAAAAAACATTTCCGAGCAGGATTTGAACTCACGACTTCAATATTATTAGTCTTATGCTCTTCTAACTGATTATCGAAAATACTGGGTTCACATCTGCATTTCAATACCGTTTTTCCCCAGAATTTAATGTTAGTTGTTAAAACATGGAAAGTGAAAATATGAGATGTAAAATCTACGTGTATTGTCAATGGTCATAAAGAACATATTTCACATATGGCCAAACGACGCCGAATTTGCTGGCTTCAGTCGATGTTTTAAAGACAAGCTTTTATTCAAGCCGTGTACTAAAACCTATAAAATAGTTAGTTTTTTTTTTGTTTATCGTCAAAGTATCAATTTTATTATTATTCGCGCAACAAGTTTTTTAAACCAAATAATTCAACAAAAATAATTAAATCATTAAACTTATTTTATACGTTTAAGTACGCGGCTTGGATGCTTGCCTTAAAAAGGTTTTTCATTAGTAATTTTTTCTCTTAGTTCGCCTCAATCTGTTCATTTCTAATAGAGCATCGTTATTACAAGGTCTGTTCCTGTAAGTTTTAAGCTCAAGATCTCCTACCCCAAAAACCCTACATACCAATTTCGAATAAAATATGACCATAATAAAAACTTGTCCTTCATCTTGGGGCCTCCATCTTGAATTTATAAATTTTGACAAAATTCATAATTTTCGACCGCGAAAACCGCCCATACCAATTTTGAATGAATCAGACCATAATCACAAAACTTGGGGTCGCCATTTTGAATTTTAACAGAAATTCATGATCTTCGACCCTAAAACCCCGCATACTAATTTTGAATCGAATTGGACCATAATCACAAAACTCGTCCTCCATGTTGGGGCCACCATTATGAATTTATAAATTTTGGCAAACATTTCCTAATCTTTGACCCACAAGCCTCCACATGCCAATTATGAATCGAATCGGACTATAATCACAGAATTCGCAAGCCATCTTGGAGCCGCCATTTTAGAATTTATGAATTTCAACAAAAAATTCATAATAACCGACCCCGAAAACCCCCACATACCAATTTGGTTTTTTTCTTCAACACAAACACTATATTACATTGATACTGGAATTATGAACACCTGCCCAACATTTCAAATTAATCGGACCACTAGGAGTCGGTTTTTAAAAATTGACTTGTAAGATTTGACCCTTACTAACAACCGAACGAACGAACTTACTAACAAGTGAAACTGAATAAAAGCTTGTGAAAATCACTAGGACCACATAATGATTTCAGCGGTCAGATAATATTTAGACACTTCAGCGCAAGAAGAAAAATATTTAGTATTTGATAAATATGAGGAAGATCCGAACTATTCAAGGACGTTGCAGAGGGCAGCACTATACATGCACATGCCGAGACCCCATAATGCGACTCATATTTCATGAATCATACACAAGTTCAAACACTTGACTGTAACTATGTTTATGAGGTCCACCCGTAAAGTAGGTACCAATCGAATCAGAAGACCCCGTAGAATACGTTGAAAATGGTTTAGAACTGTGGGGTCTTGAAAATGACCCCATAATTCAGGATGACCCCACCATGATATTTATAATCTTTCGACAGACCCCTTAGTGATTAGGTGACCTACGCACCCACACACACACCCACACACACACAATACACATGCGACCAACCCCAGGTGAGCTGGCCAAATGCCCCGTTAGCAAGGAGCAAAACTGTCAATAAATGGATCAGATGTAGGACCACCGACATCATCTAGGACCGCTAGGACCGCCAGAGGTCATATCCCAACCACTCGAAAAATTCATCCAAGTAGAATTTACGTGAACAATGCGCATACTCTAAAAGCTCTTTGATATCTTGTAATTTGATGAATTCTCATCATACGGGATCAGCAGTCTAGATCAAGGTTATGTCAGTGTGTAGGACATATATCTTCACAAATATCTGATATCTGATTGAGTTGACAGTAAAGAAGAAACTAAAGAAATGCCGTCAGTTAACTAGAAATGTAACTAAACTAGATACGTAGTATAAATCAAGAACTGGCAGCAGGTAGACGATCATTATGATAATATTTTGGATGTCTAAAAACCATTGTCGAGATGTGTAGTTTCATGATATACAGCAACACACTAGAACTGAAAAAGTTGCAGTTTTTCCTCAACAAATGGTATTCTTCGAACAGTCCATCACTAAGCTAAACAGTCCATCACTAAGCTAAAAGAGGGAATCAAAGAAGTGATATCGCCCCTACCACAAATAAGTTTTCATATCGGCTAGACGGAATTCCACTGAAGATTCCAAGCGAGGTGTTGAAGCCACGAAAAGAGCCAGCTAAACAATGGTTCGAATTTTTTGAGAATATTGACCTTTTTCTCAACAAATGGTATTCTTCGAACAGTCTATCACTAAGCTGAAAGAGGGAATCAAAGAAGTGATATCGCCCCTACCACAAATGAGTGAAGTTTTTTTCAAGATGGCGGACGAGTTCTGTGATTGTGGTCCGATTCGATTCGAAATAGGTATGAGGGGGTTTTCGAGGTCGGAAATTATGAAATTTTTGTCAAAATTAATGATTTCAAGATGGCGCCCCCCAAGATGGACGACGAGTTTTGTGATTATGGTCCAATTCGATTCAAAATTGGTATGCGGGGGTTTTCGGGGTTGGAGATTATGAAAATTTTTGTCAATATTCATAAATTCAAGATGATGTCCCCAAGATTAGGACGAGTTTTGTGATTATGGTCCGATTTGATTCAAAATTCGTATGCGGCGGTTTTCTCGGATATTTTGAATCTTTTGTCAAAATTCTTAAATTCAAGATGGCGGACGAGTTCTGTGATTGTGGTCCGATTGAGTGATCTATTGAGTGACCACCAATGGGATCTTCGTCATACAAGTGATCACCAAAATGTTCATAGAGTTTTTGCGGCAGGTTTTGTAGAGTGTTATTCACCAAGATATTCATGAGGTTTTTAATTTTCTTATTGAATATATTTGTTGTTTTATGAAAAAATCTGAAATATATTTCAGCAATTTTACAAGTTTCTACTACCAATTTTGATGTTTTTGTGAGGTTTTCATATTCTTTCCTTATAAGTAGTGTACAAGTAGTTTCATCATTTTCATCAAATAAAAGTGGCTGGCATCTAAAGCATGTAACAATTCTCTTCAAGCTCTTCGACACATAACCAGCTATATAACAAACAATATCATCAACATAATCTGTTAAACACCAAGCAGAAGAGTGGAGAAAATCTAAAGCTTGTATATCTTCACTAAATTTATTTTCAAATGATAGGTACCTGCTCAGCCATCAGAGAAAGATCTTGACCATTCTCATTGATGGTTACTCTACCACTGCTACAAAATAATATTGAGGTTGCATCTAAGTTAATATAATTTCAAAAGTTTGCCTCGCAAAGTTTTCAGTTTGAATACAAAAGCGACAAGCTTTTGAATCTGTTACTCACAGAATAACCTACGTCACACATTTGAAAACATCATTTTTGTACCTTATAGCGCATTTGAATAAAAGCTTGTATTTTTTTTATTTTTTATTTTGATATTATTTTAAATTTTATGGAACTGAACACTTTTTTCTATTGGAAGAATTAGATTTCGGTCAAATTTCACTTGCAAGATTTGACTAACTAACAAACTAACAGGTGAAGTCAAATAAAAGTTGTTATTCGGTAAATATCAGTTTCATTTGGATATACATTGATTTTTGGCACTAATATTCCAGTCAAAAATCAATGAGTTTTCATCTGAAACGTTGCATTTGTTTGTAAATCATTTTTTTGTTATTGTCGTTCATCTCCTTCATATAACAAGATTTCAATAAATCTATTTCATTGTATAGAAATTTGATACCCACTGTGACGCCTATGACAAAGATGAACGCCAATCTCTAATGTTTGTAAACAAACTATGTACTCACCTATGAAAGCTAAGATTTCGATTAGAATAATTGGATTGCTTGCCAGCCCAACAGCAGAGCACCATTATTAGTCTCTATCTATTTTTCTTTCACTATATAATCCAAACACAACACAAAAAACAATATTTCAACAAATATTGCACACCGCAGAAAAAGTCAATATGAACTGGTCAAATTTGTAAACACCATAGGATGGATACGATGTTGGTGATAGACGTAAGAATTCAACAGCGTTGCCAGTGCAGCGTTGCAATGGAACTGTACAGAAGCCCACAACGATTTTTCAAATTAATTTCTCTAGTTTAGATTCTGGAATGTGTAATTTCGATTTTCATTCCATAAATCGTAAAGGATAGTAATGTTCAGTTACTGAATGGAATTCGTTGGCGATAAAGTTTAAGCTAGTGTTGGTGGGTAATAAAGAATTATCACAGGCTCGAAATGCAACGCCCAACTCAACAGCACGACCTTAGAATGTAGCCGTTCAGTGGCTTCACTTAATAATGTAAATAACTGGGTCCATCTTTATTTATACGTCCATGATGAAAGATTGTGACTCAATGATTACGTATCGTTGAATAGAACATTCACTGTCACAAATACTCCTAGCACCCTAGCACAGGAATTTTCAGCTGGAAATATACTAAAATTCATTTAAACATTGTTATCACCACTGTATTCAATAGATTGCTATGAAGTATTGAGTTGTATACTAACTTGCTGATCTCATTAGTCATTTAATGGTGATGATAAATATGAATAAAATCGTAAATATTATTTGGAGTTATAGAGAATTAATTATTATTCAATAAATAAAAAAAAAATGGGTTCCGACGACGACGGGGTTCGAACCAATACCCCCAATAAATATGTCAATTCTACAAGGATGACAAATTCTACGTGATTAAATTGATTAAAATAATTGGAGCATGTACAAAAAATTTGCCCCAAATTGGAACCTCATATATATTCCATTTCCAATTCAGGGGAGTCCTATGCATATACACTATGCGCCACTGGACTCCTAACGACTATGAAAATTTATCGAGCCCATAAAGTAAAATTTTGGGTTTCATAATATAACCAACTTTTTTCTTCAAAAACCCATTTTTGGAGTTTGATGGTATATATATATATATATATATATATATATTATTATAATATGTATATATATACATAACTTGAGATTCACAATTTTTTCTTTAAAAAAGGTATTTTTGAATCTCAATCTGTTAAAAATTGAAAAACAAAGTTAGACAACCAGTCTTGTCACCTATACAGAAAGTGCATGCCTACGACATCTCTCGACTGGAAGTTGCAACACTTTAGAATTGTGCTGTATGTACTAATGTTTTCGGACACTTTATACTTGTATAATCCATATGCGGCATAATCTAATATAATATAAGCTAAAGTGCCCGAAATTTGCTTTTTCAATGTTCAACGTTCTATGCTTGTGTTTAGTAGATAATGCTTCGTTCACATTACAACGGAAGAATTATATGTTTTATAATGTTGATAAATCTTTGATTATGTACATTGGTATAGGGAACACTTTTTAATGAAATATGATAAAGTATAAGAAAGTTTATTAGCAATGATACATATAAATTATTTTGTGGTTCTATTATAGTGTTGGAAGTTGGTATACGACGACCATATAAAGACCGGTGCAATTGTTGATTGTGACAAAGACAGAAACATTCCCGGAAATTAATTTTTTCACTAGGAGATAAGTATCCATTGTGCTCGCTAACATCCGATTTTCTCGACACAAACTGTATACATTATTCCAACAATTGTCCGCATATTCATCACAACGTATACAGCGCGATTTAAGTGGCGCTACTGTTGCCTAATTGTGAACTGTGTCTGAATTTTTCTTGATGCATTCCTTACAGAGGCCGGTGCATGGATTCAGATGCTCCTTTGGCCAGCCACCTTGACAATTGTGACAGATCACATTTTCACCTATTCTGGTTTAGAATCCCACTGTTTTGTAAAAGGCATGATGATACAATTGAGTAACTGTCAATGAGCACAATACTGAATCCATGTTATAATTTTTAGGACTTATATATCTTCCAAGATTGTAGTATAATTGAAGTGGAGGAGGGATATTCTATTCTATTTGAGGCGGAGTGGTGGTGGCGCCGTCTGTCTGGAACCATTTAAATATGAGTGAGCATAGCTGAAGAAATCAGTATTTGAATTGTATTCAATTTGACAAGAACTATTTATCATGGAAAGTAGAGTGGTAGTTTTAGACATGTTGGCATCTATTGATGTCAACAACTTTGTCCAAGTAGAAGTACTTGTGAACGACGAAACCGGTGAGATGGGAGAAGTGGTGAAACAAATTGTCGGAGATGATGAAGCAGTTGAGGATGGTTGAGTTCCAGCTGCTGCTGATGTCATAGAAGACTTGGCGAGTCTATTCCAGGATCTCACCATGGAACAGACAGATGGTTGTGCAGTGTGTAACACCATAACATTTGTGGTGTTACGAACCATAGAGGAAAGTGTCGAAAAACTGTGTGCTTTGTGTTTCAATCTATACACAATTAGACAGCGCCAAGCAGATGTTGTATATAGACATATAGATGTACACACAACGTGTGGTTATGGTGAAATGACGCATGACTATTGTCGAGTGTGTGAGACTGCACTGTTTTTAATAAGGCCTCGGGACGTTTGTGTTACTTGTAACAATTATTAATGGTTTTTGATTTGTAATGAAATGGACAAAGGGGCTACATATCGTTATTTGGTTGATGTGCACGTGATATTGCGGCGGCTGGGGCAATATCAATATTTCATTACAAAAATTTTTAATTTCATTATATCATAATAATCATCCAAGTATTATTCAATCGCAAAATCTTTGACTTTTTCTATTTTGTCTATGTGTAACATCCAATATTTGATCAATTGTTTGCAGATTCACGTATTCTCCTCTGGAATCTCATTCGATCAATTGCTGCATATTCCCACTACACATTTCTTGTATGTCTGTGAGCAAAATTCCATGCTACTATATGGTGAATGGAATTCATATTTTCATTAACATTTTCACATTCTCATATTGTTCACTGTGTTGATCATCCAGCTCACAAAGTTCGAATGGGAATATTACAACTATATCAACAAGATGACCTTGGTTTTTTGAGTCAGCTACACATGTAACTTTCGAAAGGAGTAAGGTCACTTTGAAATCATAAGAATCAGATGGAGGTGATGACGCAGAAGAGTCCGCTTTACTGGGCATGCGCGAATGAAAGAGGGAGTTGAATTTGTTATATAAGTGAGATTTCTACATCAACATCAATTGTTTTCTTCACTCCTTAACTCAAGTTTCGTGTGCAAAGATCAGTTGTTTTCTTCACTACAAGTTCCATTTACAAATTAATCGCCATGAATTCCGATGGACGGCAGCATTTTGGCTAAATTACTTGCTGATTGTGGTGATGGAGCAGTGTCGAAAGACGTAGACTTGGACTTCAATATGGACCAATATATTTTTACGGATGCAACGGAGGTGCCACGAAGTCAGTTAGCAGATATTTCCGCCCATCCCTCAACCTGTGATCCACATTCTAGAGGATGTCTAAGTTGTTGGAGCAGCCAAGCGGAAAAGGAGAGCTTCCATTGATTTTCCCACAACATCAAGGTCTTCTCTGAACGAGAAGTGCGTCATCGAAAACCAAAGATTCCCTAGCTTCTTTGACGTCATTGCAAATGTACGGTCAAAAGAAAAAGAAAGCGAAGCGTGACTTGATCAATGCCATCATCAAATTGGAGCAAGAGGATAAGGATCTGGATGGGGATTAGCAAAAATTGGATGAACGATTGCTACAATGGAGCAGAAATAGTGAAGTGCGCAATCAATCTGATGCATCAAGCTCAAAGAACAGGCAGATCGTCACACTATAGCAGCTTCGAAAGAAGCTTGAAATGGATGTGCGGAAAGCCAGTCATTTATATGATGAAATGACAACCATTTACAATGACTGGCGCAAAGAACTGGACAAACATTCGGGAAGTGATACTGATTAGACTGCTCATTTGTTTCATTGATATATGTGTATATGTATTTTTTTATAGATAAAGTCGAGAGGAGTGATGTTGGAATGCACCCACTTCATCATTTTTTTGTTTAATGTGATAATAAAACATAGTTTACAATATACTTTTTTATTTCAATCAAATAGAAATATTGAATGCTAAACAATTGCATTTTTTTCAATCCAAGAATTATTTTCATTAGGAAATCCAAGTCATTTGACATAAACTTCATTTTCTCTTCTCTTCAATATTTTTCCGACGAGGTATACATCAGGATTTTTTGTTTTCAGTAATTCTGGCTCATAGAAGCAACCTTGAATGGGATTCTTCTCCATATCTTTAAGAATGTAATTCGGAGGATATGAGCTGTTGACTTTTACAATTTTAAATAATTCCGTGGTGAAATTAGGTTCATAACCCTTGTCAAAGTGTTGCTTAAATTTGGAAATTCTCATTATATCATTCACTCGATATTTTGGCTTGATTTTTTTAATTTTTTTTCTCTTATACTTCTTCTTGGTGATGATTTTGAGCTTTGTAGTGGCTGTCACATCAATCTGTCTCATACCTATTGTACGATGTACTTCATTGTTATATGTCTTCGTTATAATTGAAAGGATATCTAACCATTTGTGATTTCCGTACACTCTTTGTGGATCCAGGTTTTTATTGATCGAATTGCTCTCTCTGCTATGGCTGCCTTCATAGTGCTAAATGTCGAATAATGTTTGATTTTTTTTTCGCTCCATCAATGATGAAAAATGTCTAGTGTAAAATTCTTTCCCGTGATCGCTTTGTATGTGTTTTGGAGAATACGTGGCGTCTTTTAGTATCATTTTCATAGAATTACTTACTGCTATCCCAGTCTTTGCCTTGGCTGGCTTTGTCCATAGATATTTGGAATAACAATCGATAACCACCAAAATATAGCGATTAGCTTTATTAATTTTGGCATAAGGTTGAAATTCAGCGAGATCAATTTGCCATAAATCTCCTAGACCTTTAACGACGGTAGATCATCTCTGGAAGTCACGACGAGCCGGCTTGTGTAACAACAACAAAGATCCCCTAGCTTCTTTGACGTCATTGCAAATAAACGATCAAAACAAAAAGAAAGCGAAGCGTGACTTGATCAATGGTAATGACGCCATCACCAAATTGGAGCAAGAGGATAAGGATCTGGGTGGAGAGTTGGAAGCGGCGTAAAAATTGGATGAGACGATTGCTACAATGGAGGCAGAAATAGTGAAGTTGCGCAATCAATCAGATGCCATCAAGCTCAAAGAACAGGCAGATCGTCACACTAATAGCAGCCTTCGAAAGGCGCTTGAAATGGATGTGCGAAAAGCCTGTCATTTATATTATGAAATGACAACCATTTACATTTACAATGACTGGCGCAAAGAACTTGACAAACATTTGGGAAGTGATACTGATTGGACTGCTCATTTGTTTCATTGATATATGTGTAAGTGTATTTTTTTATATTATAAAGTCGAGAGGGAGTGGTGTTGGAATGCACCCACTTCATCATTTTTTTGTTGAATGTGATAATAAAACATAGTTTACTATTTACTTTTTCATTTCAATCAAATAGAAATATTGAATGCTAAACAATTGCATTTTTTTCAATCCAAGAATTATTTTCATTGGGAAATCCAAGCCATTTGACATAAACTTTATTTTCTTTTCTCTTCAATATCTTTTCGACGAGGTCTACATCAGGATTTTTTGTTTTCTGTAATTCTGGCTCATAGAAGCAACCTTGAATGGGATTCTTCTCCATATCTTCAAGAATGTAAGTCGGAGGATATGTGCTGTTGACTTTCACAATTTTAAATGATTCCGTGGTGAAATTGGGTTCATAAGCCTTGCCAAAGCGTTGCTTCAATTTGAAAATTTTCATTATATCATTCACTCGATATTTTGGCTTGATTTTTTTCATTTGTTTTCTCTTATACTTCTTCTTGGTAATGATTTTGGGCTTTGTAGTGGCTGTCACATCAATCGGTCTCATACCTATTGTACGATGTACATTATTGATATATGTCTTCGTTATAATTGGAAGGATATCTAACCATTTCTGATTTCCGTTTACTGAAAACTCTTTGTAGATGCAATTCTTCGAATTGCTCTCTCTGCTACGGCTGCCTTCATAGTGCTAAATGTCGAATAATGCTTAATTTTTTTTCACTCCATCAATGATGAAAAATGTCTATTGTAAAATTCTTTGCCGTGATCGCTTTGTATGTGTTTTGGAGAATACGTGGCGTCTTTCAATATCATTTTCATAGCATCAGTTACTGCTATCCCAGTCTTTGCCTTGACTGGCTTTGTCCATAAATATTTGGAATAACAATCGGTAACCACCAAAATATAACGATTAGCTTTATTAATTTTGGCATAAGGTTGAGATTCAGCGAGATCAATTTGCCATAAATCTCCTAGACCTTTAACGACGGTAGATCTTCTCTAGAAGTTACGACGAGCCGGCTTGTGTAACTCATCAACAATTTGTCGTTCGACATTACTAGCCATACTGATGCTTCACAATAGTTGCGTCAATCAATATATAATGTCTTCTTCGCGGAGCTCTTCTATTATCGATATTATCTTATTATCATGACCTGTATGTCCAGACGCTCTCGATCCTATGAGCAATCGTAAACGATCCACGAATTCTTCAGGCTTATTCCAATATACATAGTTTTGTGTTTTTGATGTGAAAACTTTCTGCAATTTCATTCGTTTCATCCCTTCGCCACTACTTATATCATTGACTGATTTCAATAGTGGTTTTATGATCCCCTGATATTTCTCAGATTTTCTATATTTTATTCCATTTTTCACCTGATTCTTCTTGTACAATGCTTTTGTTGAATCCAGTATTTCAACATAAGTGTGTTGTATTCTCCCATCATCTACAGCAGGAGGTTCCTTGAGGAATATCAAGTTATATAAATCTGAACTGCCAGGACATTGACGTACTTGTATTGCCCCATCCCAAAAGGAAATGTTGCCACCACCAAAGCGTACTTCTAGATTTCCCATGATTAATTTTTGTGTTGAAGGTTTTACTAGTATACCATAATTTGTATAAGATTTTTCACGTGTTCCCCCAATTTCTTAACATTGTCAACACTGGACGATTCCAAATTTGTTGAACGTATTGACGATGAAGAGGGTGTTTCGAATAATGTAGTTGCTGCCATTCTTCCATCTTCGATGGTTTCATTCTCAATGTCTGACAATGATACATCACTACTGAAAGAGTGTTTTTTTTTCCCAATTGGAGTGCTCATTGGGATGGAGCGGTTTATGGAAGATGTAGGTGGTTTCACAGTAGCTGCAGAAGGAAGTACATTGAGTGGTTTTATTATAGGATCATACAATTTTTCAAGTGCTATCTTGTCCTCCATATTTCCGCTTTTGATAGACAAGAATTTTTGTCGTACAGCCTCTGTCGCTTCAACTAGTTGACGTTTCGTAACCATTTCAGCTTCTGCACATTCATATCTCGAAATGTTCATCATTTCCAATTCTTGACACACCACCACTCATATTGAAGTGATTTCACTGAAGTTCAATGAACGTTTGAGTATTTTTGAATTGACATATCAAGGATATATGAAGTTGTCGAATCCTTTGCAATATCGTCCATCTTGTAACTTTCTATCTTCATCGATGACGAGGATTCCATATTCATTGTTCCAACATTTCGTACACATCATTTGAAATTCTTCGAATGTTACATCAGGTGAGACGTGATCGGAAAAGATTTAATGTAAATTCGTTTCATCTTGCTTGAATATGATGATGAAGTTGGTATTATCACGAACCAACTGTTTGAGAACTCGTGAATAGGTCTGTGCAAGATAGAAGCAATCAACATCTTTATGGCATCCCATACAAAAATATGATCGGATAATGCTAACACATTGCGAAAGTATTCATATTTCGGTTGATTCAACGACTTTGAATAGAGATAAACGTTTGCAAATCGCGATCCTTGTGAATGTCTCAGTAGAGATATCATGGCATTTGTCTTTCCGCAATTTGACGGACCGATGATTAGCGAGCGAACAGATGATGGAAGTAGTGGGCCATGTCTCGAAGAGTTCGCCCCATTCAATCCAGTCCCGATTTTCTCATCCAAATTATCTACTGCAAACTCTCCTTTTTGTTCGACAAAGCGCATTGTTTGACGGTTCGACACTTATTAATGCAAGATGTGTGAGATATGTTTCATTTAGATGTCTATCACCACACGGAGCAGACGTGAAAGCAACAGATCGAATAATGAAAAAAAGGCCGAGGATTTGTAAATACTTTAATAGATAAATTGCCGCTCGAATTGCATCTGCCTGGAGGATATCAATATTGTGGACCCGGAACCAAATTGCAAAAACTATTGGCACGCAACGATCTAGGTATCAATAAATTGGATAGGGCCTGTAAAACACACGACATTCAATATTCGGAGAATCTCGACGATATTGAAGCTAGACACAAAGTGGTCAAACAGCTTGAATACAGTGCTTGGGATAGGGTCAAATCGTGAGAGAGCAGCCACTCTACTAGTCACCAACATAATGAAGGCGAAAAGGCGTTTCGGTATGGGTTGTGATGTGAACAATATCAAACAACGAAGGAGAAAAAATAAATCATCGAAGAAAAATGGGCGGAATAAAATCAGAAAAGTAGCATTCGGAGCAGGAATTGTACGAAAAGTTCGGGATGAATTACATAAAGCTGGAGGCAATCAATTCGTGACAAACAACGGAAAAATGGTTACAACATTGAAAGCAGCACGTAGATATTTGAAAGTAGCAGGTGGAAAGAAAAAAATTCGGACACCTCGCATAATACCTATTCCGAAAGTTGGTGGAATTTTACCATTGATACCATTTTTTTCCGGATTGTCTGCATTGGATAGTTTGGCCGGTGCTGCTGCAGGTATAAGCAGAGCTATAAATTCGACAAGTGCGAGCAAAAATGATCTGAAAGAGGTAAAACATCATAACAGAAAGATGGAGGCGATAGCTTTAGGAAAAAAGGGTAGTGGCATATTCTTGAAACCATATCGCAAATGCCTCGGTATCTACCTCAAATCATATACATCCAAAAACTAATTGATGCCCTACCTCTTAAACCTCTCACAGATATCGATCTGACACATTATGCCAAATAATTAAAATTCCACATTTTCGTGTTGTGTTCATGCGTGATAATTTGCCCACCTCAGGACCACGTAATCATGAAACAGCCATCATCAATTTGGATGGATTCAGCGGCCGAGGAACACATTGGGTGACATACAGGAGAATTGGAAGAGTTGCAACATATTTCGATAGTTTTGGAGATTTACCCCCACCAGTGGAGTTGGTCCATTACTTCCAAAAAGGTACACATGCAGTCGAAAAAATTATGTTTAATTATGAACGTGAGCAGAAACACAATACAGTTGTGTGTGGACACTTATGCTTGAAGTTTCTCTCTCTTCCAATCACCTGAAAAAACTAAAATGGATTTCACGCCAGAAATGGATCGAGAGGCTATTAAGAGAATGGGGCATTCCCTCATCGCATATTCAAGATCACGCAGCTTGAAGAAAATGAGTAAAGTTCAACTTGCAGATATGCCCAAAGAGGTCATGATTTCTTGTGCAGCTAATGAAATTGCATCGGTTTGGGAAATACTTCCCAAACACCTTCATAAGTTTATTGATATTTTATAATATAAATATTGCTATGAACAATGCAAGTGTTGGAACATCAAATTCCAGTGATGTGAATGACGGACCCATACCTCGGAAACTATTTTGCTGTTATTGCACCATCGATGATCGTAATATTGGCACCAATAACAATCAAATTGAATTGAAACACACAATGCCGCCGAGGAAACGAAGAAAATTATATCACATGTGTGGTGAGCAACAATAAAATGATTTGTTATCATATGAATGCAATCAGTCATGTCACGAAAGTTCGAGCTACAAGCTGTTGGATCCAGTGTCTTGAGTGCAGACTTCTACCCACCCATTGAGCTGGATAAAAAGCCGTTATGGATTGGGGCTTTTGGGATTCTATGGATGCAACACAATCCACAACATCACGGAAACGAACAACTTGATCACTTTTGCCATCCCTTCAGAGGAAACTACACTCAGTATGATATATGATATAGAAATACCAAGTGGCGCATATAAGATGGAAGAAAAAATGCTGTTATCCAACGAGAACTTGAATTCCACGTATTTATGGCGCGAAACATGATGACACCACATTCGATAAATTGTTCAGCCTTCGAGCAAACAATAATACATCCAAATGTATGATGCAATCAAAGTATGTGGTGGACCTGAAACATAAAAACTCAATAGCATCCCTGTTGGGATTCGAAAAAAAAGAATTCAGTGCAAATCGCATGCATGAATCTACATCTCCTGTGAATATTGTACCCGTGAGACTCATTCGATTGGATTGTAATATCATTTCAGGATCATACATAGCGAGAGCGAGAGATCTTAATTTTCTGAAATCTATTGGACTCAGAATTCGACAATAAAATGGTGCTCGAAGCAAACAGTGACAAGTTGAATATTTTCAATGAACCAGTGGTCGATCATTCTCTCATAAGTCTGCACGAGCATACCTATAAACCATACGGATCACCATTGTTCAAGAATTCAGATGAAATCCGAATTGCAATTAAAATCAAGATTTATCACTGGACATTGCCGACAGTTTCATTCACATTGAAGGAAAATTCAAACCAAATGAAGTGAACAAAGTATGCTATCAACAATGCTTTGGCATTCCTCTTCGATGAGATCCGCTATGAAATGGGTGGTGAGCAAGTTTCCGTTGTTCGAATACCAGGCATAACATCCACAATGAAGAATATGGTTTCATTTGGTCAATCGCATTCTCACATGCTTTTGACAACTGTATGGGGACTTTCCGACACAAAACAATACATCATTAATGCACCCAGTCATTTATTCAGTGGAAAACTTCCTCTCAAATATTTGATGAGTTTTGCCGAGGATTATAAGAAGAGCATTCTGAATGCAAAACAAGAACTGATTTTGATTATAGCTCGCTTATTCAGGAATTCATATATTGGAGAAGTTGACGCCACTTTGGAAATTACAAAGATTGAATGGAAAATAAAACATGTTGTGCCCGATGACAAGCAGAAGCTCAAATTATTCAGTAGAATAAATAAGAGTGGTCTGAATTAAAAAATCAAGTTGGCTTATCGTATGTGGGATCTTTATGAATTACCCTCATTGCGTAGCACATCTTCAGACATATGGGCAATAAAAACAACCAGCATTTTGGAAACAGCTCGCTTCACAATTATTGGTTTTCAAAGTACTAACGCATCCGAAAACAGAGCACTGGATGTGACAAAATTCATAAATGCAGACATAAATAATATCTGAATGTATTTGAACTCTGAAGTCTACCCATCCCAGACAGGACTGGATATGCCATGAATATTCATAGAATATTATTTTTGGGATATTGGAATATTCTTAAATGTGCCAGGGATATACATATCTTTTTTGGAATATTCCTAGAATGTGCTGGTGGGGAAAATTTTAGATATTCCTTGAATATTCCATGAGGAATATTCGGAAAATATTCCATGAATATTCCAGAAAGAATACTCCTGGAATATCCTCTGGGAATATTCCTTGGATATCCAGAATATACCTACAATATTTCATTAATATTCCAGGAAGGATATTCCTAGAATATTCCTTGAACATATTCTATGAATATTCCGAGAATATTCAAAGTAATTCAGGAACATGATGGTAATATTCCCTAAATATCCTGAAGGGTTTTCAGAACAAAATAACCATTCCCTGAAATTTCAGAAATTAAGAAAATAAAGAGAAATACAACTGTTTCCCCACATTAGTATCCTCAACTATAAAATCTTGAATGGCACTTTTACATCAATAATATGAACTTTTACAATTATGCCTGACAATTCAAGAAATGTTCGCCTACTTTCGCCAAGAAACAAAACTTCATTTCAAAAATTATGTAGTAGTGCAATAGGTAATTGTTTTCCTCAGAGTATTTGTGGATTGGAATTGCAGGTTTCACTCAGAAAAAAAACCATTTGATTTCCGCAGACTGCGCTCCCCTTCCCTATAATGAAATAAAACAACATGAATTTGAACAGCTCTATTTCTATATAGTTATAATAATAATAACACATATTTTATTAACCCGTTTCTTCTGTCACTACAGGGATATCTCTGAAAAACAAGAATTACAAGATCGAACGACTGCTATCTGAATCAGAAAAACTTGAATCCATTCTATCACTAATAGTTTCCACTTGATTTCTTAACTGTCCTTTTGCATGCTGTGACGGAGTTTGTGTGAAAATTGTATTGAGAATATTTTCAGTTTTCTGCCTCCATCTTGGGGCATTTTGTAGAAAAAGCCAAAAAGTAACCCATACCAGTAAAAAAAAAACAAAAGATGTCAAATGTCAATTTAAAATGCATTCAACTTTACAGCTCTGCAATCGGGTTAAGCTACGACTACCGGATGAACGACAGACGCAGACGCGCCCGGAATGGTTTTGATTGGACCAATTATAATTTGGTCAGTACAGTAGTGTATTTCTGTTAGCTTGTCCGAACAAAAACTCTGTTTGCAAATCAAATACATCTATTCGCACTTTTTCTCATACGTTTCCCATATTTTGAACTCGAAAATGGTTATTGGTGCTCATTCCATAGAAATAAGGTAGAATATTTCATGAATATACAATACAGAATAGTCAATTTTGATTATTCTATGAATATTCATACATGATTATTCCATGAATATTCACACAGGAATATTCTATAAATATTCATACAGGAATATTCTCACTATAATATTCCTGGTACATTCTCCCGAGAATATTCCAGGAATATGCATATTGGAATATTCCTGGAATATGCTAGGGGCATGTGAATATTCTAGGAATATTCCATTTATATTCGGAATATACTCTTCTCTTTTCGGATATTTAGAGAATATTCTAGGAATATTCCGTGCTGTCTGGGATATGAGCGTTGGAACCTGGACTTTGATCAAAAACTATTCTCTTCAGCTTACTATGCATATGAGGACTTTCAACGTAGTTATTATGACAAAGTTATGAGTGAACCTCTTATGGACCTTGAGGCATTTCAACAGAATCCCCTGACTGTTCATCATTGATTGTTCACATCAACCAAATGCTACAAAATCTACAGTGGATATCAAGCTGGAGTTCGAAACAAAAAAAACAAAATTTTCAGCCAACACCAAAGTCTATGCACTCATTATACACGACAACTTCTTGACTTACAATGCATTGGATGGTTCTGTTCGTAATTCATATTGAGTAAAACTTGAATGATATTCATTTTTTTTACATTATTTAAATCTATATTGTATTCAATTATCAATTGTATTCAATTATAATTATTACATATGTGTAATGGAAAAATAAATAAACAAGATTTTGTAAATATATGTTTATTTTATATCAAATATCTACATGATTATATTCATCATCATGTTCATCATCGAGTTGATATTTCTCGATGATATCATCGGGCAGGAATGGTAAAAGGGTGTGGAGAAATCCTTCCAGGTCCAATTCGATCATTTCTTCACAGAATTGCTGCAAGTTCAAGGCTCCTTCACTGAATTTGTTGCATATTTCAGCACCAGCATTGTACTTTTCATGATCACACATACATCTTCTTATTTCGTCTTCATCGAAGCAAACGTTCCAATCATAGTTTGTGGCATGGTGGGCATCTTGACTCAAGGCATTCAAGTAGGAGTTCAATCTCTCGATGGCTGTATTGATGTCCACGGCTTCCGTCCAACATTGACTCAAGTAATGCATCCACATATTGAAAACTGAAACGAAAAAATTTTTTAATATATTCCAATGATATTCAAATAATTTTACTCACATGAAAAAAAATGTGATGCCCCAAATATATTACTTCTACACTAAATGTTATTTTTTTCACTGGAGAAATATCTATATTCAACATAAAATCACTTTATCCCAACTATTAACATTTAAACAAAATTATCATTCAATGAAGTTGAATTCTACTAGAGGTCGAGTTCTCAAACCCCCTGATACTTGTGGACTTTGACCCAAATATGTTATTGTATATTTGAAATCTGAAGCATTAATGCAGCTGACATTGCCTGCATTGAATTCATCTGAAATACTCTTTGACAACCATGACTTGAATAAAGCATTATCATCATCACGTAATGTCATCAGAATAGATCTCCCATATCGGGTTATACAAATCGTCATACAAATTATGTTGAAAGCTTTACCGATGGGTAATGATGATATTGGTCTTTGTTCAAAACCTCCCACCCTCTGTTCAATTATTGAAGAATTGATTCTCTTCAAATCCACTTTTGGAAGAGAAGACATAGTAAGACTTTATGAAAAAATATAGATTATTTCACCTTATGGAAAAATACACTCACTGAATTGAGAAACTTCTCGTTCTCTGTATTCACTCTAATGAACTTATGATTCCTCAACAATGACTTCAAGCATTTTATGAGGGACAAAATCCCCACCCTATATGAATATGAAGGGTGCATGATGCGATTCACCCCATACTGAAACAACGTCAGAGTAGATTCGTGTGAAGGTCACCTTGAAAATGTTTACCCGTTCACAGATCTCAACTCAATGTCAAGGTCATACAAGATCGAATGTGGGATGAACGATATGCACTCTCCCCCAATACTCAAGGTCATTCCAAGGTGAGGGTGTCTAGAACGATATGCACTCTCACCCAATGCTAAGGTCATCCCAAGGTGAAGCGTGGTATGAACGATATGTCCGCTTCCTCAATGCTCAAGGTCATCCCGAAGACGTAGCCCTCTCCCCCAATGCTCAAGGTCGTCTCAAGGTGGAGGACAGACAATGCTTGAGGTCATCCCAAGGTGAAGTGTGGCTTGAACGATATGTCCTCTCACACCCAATGCTCAAGGTCATCCAAGGTGAAGGTGTCTACGATATGCCTCCCCAATGCTCAAGGTCATCCCAAGTGAAGCGTGACGATATGCCCTCCCCAATGCTCAAGGTCATCCCAAGTGAAGGCAGACGTATGCCCTCTCCCCAAGTCACCATCACTCCAACTATGTGCCTTCTACTTCCCCAATCAATGTCAGACTCCCTATGAGACAGCAGTCACCTTGAATTATATGCAATGTCCCCTACCCCGACCCATCTCAAGGTCACTTCAAGGTTAAGGATACACTTACACACATAGCTAAATCCCCCTTCTCAAGGTCAGGGGCTTGCGTTCTACCCCGCCTCATCTCAAGGTCACTTCAAGGTTAACGACACACTTACACACATAGCCAAACCCCCCTTCTCAAGGTCAGGGGCGTGCGTTGGGGGGTTAAGGTCAAATTCGTGGGGCGGGGGAGATCCAGAACCGGCTTAAATCTCCTACTATCCAGGACTCATAAAGGAAGCTCCGCACATTTCCTTTGATGTTTGGTTTATGGACTTTTGCAGAGCAAAGTAAATAACTCAAAACGGATTCGGGATTAGAATTGTATTTACTTCAGCAGAACATATAACAGTTTGCCACACACGGCCATCTTACAAGAACTACTAGAGCGACATCTGCATTACTCCGAGAGAAGTTCTCAGAAAAGAAAAATAGATTGGTGCCTTAAACCGCAACCAACAATGCATAAACATGTATTCAGAATTGTAATCAACACCCTCCTTCAATTCTGTGATCATTACAATAAAATCAAGATTAGAATGAATACAATCTTATTTACCTATAATGATGTAACATTTAGAAGATCTCTAAAATATTTGAACTTAGGACTTGGTAGTGGTTTTGTAAAAATATCTGCTTGCTGCTCATCAGTCTGAACATAAAGCAATTTAATTTTCTTTTGAGCTATACAGTCTCTAACAAAATGGTGTTTAACATCAATGTGCTTAGTGCGTTTTGATTCTAAATTTGAGGCCATTTTAATACAACTTTGGTTGTCCTCAAAAATGGTAATTGGATAAACTTCAAAATTAGTTATTTCTGACAGCATTTGACCTAAGAAAATGTTTTCCGTTATGCAAGTGGACAGTGCAACATATTCAGATTCTGCACTTGATAAAGTAACAATATCTTGCTTCTTGGTTTTCCAATACACTACATTATCATTCATTTTTATAACAAAACCACTTATACTTTTTCGATCTACTATGCTATTTGCAAAATCAGAATCTACATAAGATATCAAATGAACATTTGAATCTGCATTGCTCTTTGTATATCTCAAGCCAAAATTTTTTGTTTCTTTCAAGTATCTAAGAACCTTCTTTAATTGATTCCAATGTTCATCTGTATAACAGCCCAGCAAACATGGAACAAACGGCCCTGTGATGGCAAGATGCCCGCTGCCAACAATCAGCTTGTCTGGGCCAGACGCGGCAACAGATAAAGGCCCGGCTAGCCCGCGTCCCGGCGGCCGATAGCCGGCCAAGGGATACAATCCCAGTAACTTCTTAATAGGCCCAGCACGGCGTCAGTGCTGGCAAATACTACAGCAAGGCACTGGTCCGTCAATGGATTACTGCATGATAACGGCTCTTTTGCCGTTATTGTTCCAGCACATATTCCTTTCATTTACCAGTTTATTATAAAAGCACTTACTTTGAGCTGAACACCAAAGAGATTATTTTACCTGTTCATTATATACTTTCTTCAGTTTCTTGGAGTAAGGGTCTTATTCAGTCTATGTATTTTTAATCAACGACGTTTCGAAATTGTCTGTCATCTTCAGGTTTAAAATAAAATAATTGAACAACATTTTAAAATTTATTATTTTTATTTTTCTCGTTTAGAATATATATAATTGGAAAAAAAAAAAAAAAAAAAAAAAAAATATATTATTATTTTGGTTTTTCATTTGAATTGATTTTTGGAGTTTTCTTGGGTCGTTGACTCCAAATGTATATATATATATATATATATATGATGGAAAGGAATATCGAGGGAACTGTTCGAAACAACTAGGAACAATTTTGTGGCTATTTTGAATTACTCTCCGGAAATGAAATCATAATGAAAAATATTGACATCATATTTTTATTTAAAAATATAATATAAAATTTATATTATAAAAAAGATATAATCCCATTAAAAAAAACAAAAATGTATTCTTAAGATAGATTTTTCAGCTAATTATTTTCTTTTGCTTCGACCTCCTTCCCTATCCGCTGCATTCCGTAGCCAAACTTTAATGACATTTTCAATGTCGCTTAGGGTTGCATTTATTGCCAGTGGATTTTTCCTTACTGAAACTGAAATGAAAATTTTCTGATGTAACTATAGAAGACACATGCTTTTATTTGAGGTGTTGTCTGAAAAAACCAGTGGTCAAATTGACAAAAAATTAAAAATTGTTTTGATTCAACAGAAGTATATTCAATCTAAGACTTTGTAGGTCATAATTTTGTATAAAAACTCAAATTATCAATATACTTTTATACAAAATGAGGGGTAATTTGACCATTAGTTCTTGTTGATTAAGAGATTTTCTTACCATGGATAAGCTTAATTATGTTTGTAAGTGTTTTGAATCCACCTTTTTCATTTCGTCCACTCCAGTTCATCGATAAAGCTAATTTGTGACTAATCAATAGTGCTAGTATTTTCCTTGTAGTTTCATACATATCTTTCCCTCCAACAAGTTGAAATTTCGTACACTTAAAATCAAAATGTAGAAATAAAGATTCCAAATATTCTGAATTGAAACTTACAGCATTTACAAAGACCTTTTCATCCGACAACTCTTCATTGAATTTGTTTATGTCCTCAATCTCTTCAAATTGGGGAAACTCTTCAACAAAGACCTGTACATTTTCATTTTTTGTTGCTAATTTCATCAGGTATTTAATATCTTCTCTCATGCTTTCCATTCGTCTGAGTAATTCATTCAGAAGTGCTAGAAAATGTTGCGTATCAGAATAGAACATAATTCCATTTGTGAACCACTGCAATGCAATATACAATAGTTGTTCAAATAAAAATTCCACACAGACTAGAAATCAGTTTTTTTCTCATATCACTATAAAAAAATATTAGATACCTTTATTTTCTTCACATCCCTTGCATGAAGAAAATGATTTCTCTTTGGTTGTAGGGGTTCCCGAGTTTTGAGGACAAATATTATCCTTCGTACTTTTTCTTATATCATACTGATTTTGACTAGGACTATGCTGCAAATAGTTGTTATTTGATTGTATCACATTCTTTGGTTTTGAAATGGTTGTTTTTTTTGGTTGAGGGGCAACTGGGATGTGTAGATCATCTTCACTGTAGTCATCTTCATATTCAGAATAAACTTTTTTTTATGTTTACGCTTCTTCATCTCCGACTCTGTTTCACTTTCCAAATTATTCTCCAATCTTTGGAGTTTACCCATGGCTTTTTGATAATCATCTGAAAGTAAAAAATATGAAATTATGTCATTTGCTATATACCAAATATATTATCATCTTAAGTGGGTATCAAACATTTCACTCATTGCATTGTTGAAAGATTTAATTATATAAATAACCATGTATTTCACCAATACAGATCATATCTATAGAAGATAATACCAAAAGAACTCACTTGTACTATATTTGACTACGATAGGACACTGTGAACATTTTTCCAATGATAATGGTGTGTGATTTTGAATGGCTTTATCTTTGTGTAGATCAGATTTGAAGTAGTTGGGCCAGTAACAATATAAATTGCCTCCTAGTTCAACCACCCAACTACTTGAAATTATAGCCATAGGAATGGCACCATCTGTGTCCTCGTCTGGAAATTCAACGACTAAATAACTACTGAAAAAAAAAAAGAAAAATGCATATGAGGAAGCAGAATACCAATACCACATTGTATATTTTCGTGTACAATTACATACATTTTTTCAATCCCAATATTTAGGAATCATTTTAGTTCGAAAACATGAAAACCAATATCATTTCATATAAATTGTTGCAAGTTCAAAAGAGCCACTGACAAGTCTGTAAAAAATCCTAAAACAGAAATTATATTATAAGCCTAGTTTCTGCAAAAATTGTCTGATGTCCACATGGAAAATGGAAGAAAATCAATTTACAATATCAATCAACTTGATTGAACAACTACCACTGACAGAGATCAAACTTACTTGAAATATACTTCAGAACTCCAATGATGTATCATCAGAAACAAATATGCTTGTTATATATCTTCGTGAAAGTTATTCTATTCTACTAAACACAACAATAAATGTTGAAAAGGAAACATTTTCTATTAAAAAATTATAAAAAACTTAAATTCCTTCGATTTTGAATCTATTACCTATTCAGTTGTCCAAATCTCCATTTTAGAATTTCCTTGGTATTCACTGTCAACGAATGCATTTAAAAAAACAAAATAAAAAAAATTATCAATTTAATCCTATTAACTCACAACATAAAACGTTTCATTCAAATAATACAATGAATAATAGGTGAGGCAATATATATCTCCTGACTTCAACAGAATACCTTTATACTTAATTTCATTGACATCAAATGTCACTTCTTCATTCGGTATATCATCCGTTGGTAATGTAACTTCAAAAGATGTATAAAAGTACTATCTGTCGGGTACTCCAACATCGGTTTAATGATTTGTAGTATTTTTCCCCACTTATATAAATATTATTGGATGTTTCCTCAGACATTATAAAATTGATTTGATTAAAATAATTTCACTGTTTTTCAAATAAGCACAATTATTACCAAATTTGGCAGTGAATACAAATTCTCGAAATGAAGTTTCTTAAAGAAAAGTCTATCATCACCCTGTAATCTATAAGATTCTCCCATTACATGGGTGCTCTTGTTGTGCGACTTCATTTTCATTTCTTTGCCTTCAGAAAACCCTATTAACAACTTGTTGAAAGGGGAATTATTGGATTACGAAGCATACGCTTAAGGAAGGACAAGTAATTTTCGAATGGAAACAATTAACCTCATTCAGAGACCCAAAGAGTTTAGCTTCATCAGCAAGATGTATCACAGAATGCACATTGTATATACAAAATTCCTTACCATATATATTCATAGAGTTTTTAACAAACAACTTCAATAAGGCTCCTGCATACTCATTATATTCAGCATTGAGTTCAAAGTTCAGTAGAATTGTTATACCAAATTTAAGTAACATTATTACAAAAATATTCCTTGGCAATATATCATGAAGTAATGGAGAAACATACAACAAAATTGTCGAAATTCGTAGCCTTCCAGTGTTCCAAATCTTGTAAAGACCTCGGTTTCCCCGATTGAACTCAAGTGGCCGACATTTCGACAATTCAGTAATCTTACTCTCTAACAAATTATATTTTTCTAATTTGAAGCGATAAATTCTACTACCATCTCTCCACAAAAATAATAGTTTTCTACATACCCCTAGGCAAATGCTATGCATATAATCATTTGGAAATGCTGATACCATCCCAATATTTAATTCACTCAAAGGAGTTGGACCTTTGCGGTAGACGACACCATATTCCTCCAATAAAAAACTTTCATCGGACCTTAAATGAGCCCTCAGATTGGGAAATGTCATTTTGTGATTTAAATATTGTCCTTCCACTTGACATTTATCACAGCCCTCGTAAGCATTATGCCCTTTGGTATTTTTTATGAAACTCCTGGCAGGAGTATCACAGCAAAATATCGACAAGATATGTTGAGAACAATGTCATTGATACTTAGTCCATCACTCAAGTACATTTTCAATTCTGTTAAAAATTTAAAAAAAAAAAGATTCTAAAGGAGGTTTTACTGGGCCGGAATATATTGCAACTGGAAATGGGTGTTCATCGGAATACTCAGCTACTTTACATAAAATAGGCCAAAAAGATTCCTTCGTGCTTTTGTGAATAGGCAAGCCATCTACGTTGAAATCGAGGCTATAACTTAAATTATTATCTCTATACTTCTTGAAAATTTTTGTTATTCCAGACCTCAAACCAAAATAGTAAAAGGTACCGCTTCCCATTTGCTCTAAACAGTTTCTACTAGGAGTGTGAAGTAATGTACGAGCATCTGATGGAAGATCTGTCAAATCAGGATTTCTTTTGAGCCATTTCAATAACTGTGTCAAAGCGGTATGTGTCACGTTGTTTTGTAAAAGCCCAACCACATAAGAAATCCTTGGAATTTTCAGAACATGCTGAAGGCGGTATACTTGATATTGAAGCTTAATAAAAGTATCACTTACGAATAAGGGACTATTTCCATGATCTTCCAAAGAAGACAGGATATCATTACTTTCTTCTCTTACCAACTCATTAATTGGAATAACCTGCTCACCCTTTCAGCAAACTCCCATTATGGGAATTTTCTTCTTCAGAACCTCGGGAGATACAGACATTACAGAACTCGGCATAGGTTCATTAACCTCCCTCTCAATATTGTCAAGGAATATCTCCGTATTTACTGTTTCGACAATATTCAGGGCCCTTTTCTTAGCCACTGATTAATGTGCCGTTGGCTTTTGCGCTTCAACGGCGGCCGAGATGAATTCGATAGGCTAGACATTATAATACTTTACATGTTTTGACTTCATATATATAAAAGCATAAAATTGTATAGCTTACCTTTTTCCTGGTTATCCATTTCCTTGCGACAGATAGCAAAACAAATATTACAAATTTTTATTTGCGTTTAGCGTTCAACCTTATTTGCAAGTCATATACACTGAAGAGAAGCAAAGTAACACAAACACTGAAGGTCAAAGTTCCTGAGACTGAATAGAATAATATACAGTCAGTAAACGTGAAAGCCGGGAACTATAAAATGCGGGAAATTTGAAACGAATGATTTTATGCTCAGCAGGTGTGTTTCTGTGTCCTGCCGGCTGAATACCAGTCAACCTGCTGCGGGCCAGACGTGGCAATCCGGAGATGGTAAGATGAAGTGAATACAGTGGTGGTCCGTTGCAAATCAACATTCACAACGCCGTACCGGCAATGGCGTTACCAATATCAACCAGTCCAGCAAAGGCATGCCGTTGCCATCATTTTACCACCTTTTCCATCTAACGGCCGATTGTTTACCGGCAGTTCATGTTTGCTGGGGGTTTTCAAACTGACTGGGAATACAAAAACTAAGGTCTGGTCTAGAGCCCAACATTAGGTACATCAAGCAGCCACAAGTTCACGATAGGGTAATTTATTATTTACAATTTCAGTTTGATTTAAAAGTTGCAATTTTGGCATGGGGAATGTTTGATGGTTTACAGTCACTCATATTAAATTTTGCAGCACTTTTCCTTTATCAGATCCTTTTGGTTTATATGCAGTTCTTTTCCTATTTTATTATTTCCAATCCTAGAAAAGTTATCTTTTATCTTTGAATTCTTTCATTTTGAAACTTTGTAATAACTGAATTTTATGTTTTCAAAAATTTCTAAACTTACTGAAAACATAATAACATCATCGACATAGACTAAAAGGAATGTGTTACAATCATAGTATAAACAAGGATCTTTTGTGACCTTTTTAAACCTAAATCAGTTAATTTTTCATGAAAGAGAGAATTCCAACATTTAGAGCTTGCTTAAGTCCATAAAGGGACTTGTTAACTTACATATTGGGGTTAGATTTCTCCTCAACTCCATCTGGTTTATACATATATACTGGAACATCTAATGTCCATGAGAAATGCAGAACTTACATCAAGTTGTTGTACAAGCAAATCATATTCTAAAACAATGAAACAATACTCTAATGGTAACCATTTTGCTACAGGAGCATACACATTTTCATCCAATGAAAACTTTTTGGAAACCACGTGCAACGAGACGAGCTCTTTTATCACCTTTCCGTCGATCACTTTTCACGAAACACCCACTTTGAGTCAATAATTTCTGCATCCTCTGGTGGTTCTACCAATTCCATGTCTGATTTTCCTGAAATGAGTCCAACTCCTCTTGAATTGCCGTTTTCCAAAGCAACATCAGTAACTGCCTCGGTAGTTATGTGGTAAGTCGGGAGATTAGACATCCCGTGATAGAGCCGTCATTAGGTGGCGTCAAATTCCATATCTGGATCCACTTCATAATCATTAAGATATTTTTGGCAAATGTCTATTTCGAGTACTTCTTCTCAAAACTGTATTTTCATCAGCTGTTTTTCAGGTTCATTCCCTTTTCTTGTTCATTTTGGATTATTTCCTTAATTTCTTTATTTTCAACGTGTATTTCTACTGTTTTTGTCTTTTCTCGTGTTTCATCAAACACAACATTTCTTCAACAATTATTTTCTTATTTTTTCATCCCATAACCTGTAACCATTATCTGCATAGCCTACCATTATTAATTTTTTGGCTGCGGATTCTAATTCTGATCTTCTGTCTTCCTTTGGTATGTGATTATATGCTATTGAACCAAAAACTCTGAATTTTGCATATCAAGTTCTTGATCATACCAGATTTCTGCAGGTGTCTTGTTTTCTGATAAAGCACTTGTTACAGTTCGGTTCGTGAGGAACACAGCGGTTCTGACAGCTTCACCCCAAAGGGATTTATCTAAATTTGATTAAAAAATTAAAACATCTTGCTTTTCCATAACAGTGCGATTATAGCGCTCTGCAACGCCATTTTGTTCGGGGTTTCTAGGAATTGTATACTGACATTTTATTCCATTTTTTTATACAGAAATTTTAAATTTTCTGAAGTGTACTTCCTCCATTGTCACAGCGAATTTCTTCAACATGAGTGCAAATTTCGCCTTCACAAGATTAACAGATTAACATTCATAAACACGTCATCATTCAAAATGGAGGTTTCGCCGTAACCCTTCAGTTGTATATTTCTTCATGAAGGTCAAAAGCGCATCATTAGCGGAGCGGAGCCAATCGCCATTCCCGTCAATCGCACAGTGTTTGGCCCACCGATTCTTTTTTCCCGAGCCAGTGGAGGTGGATGGTTGGGCAAGCGCAGCTGACGATGCTGCCCGTCTCGCCTTCCTTCTTTTCGTTTGTCCGATCCGCGGAAGTTGGTTTTGACCTTCACCTTTTCAAAGGTTGGACAAGATCTGCCACATTCGAGGAGGGGGCCGATCCCTCAATGTAACTGTGACTAGCGACGCAAAAGCCTGGTTTGGGCTGTTCGGGTTCCCCAAATTGGAGCCCATCGGAACGGAAATAGTGGACTCAGGAGGAGCCCCCGATGTTACGGAACTGTTGGACCCTGGGGCCCAACGGGTATGGGGATTGTGGTTTGGGGTTGTTGAAGGGCTCTTACGTCCATCGGTTTTTTGTTTTGATTCCATGAGGTTCCAACGAGTAAGGGGATAAAAGGTCGCCACACGTAAAGCCCCCACATGTGCGGAAGGCTGAATAAAACTGGGTGCGCCCGGTTCCCAGAGTTTTGTTGCTAGTAGTTGAGTACCCCCCCAACCATTCATTCCTTCGGCGCGCACAATACCATGAGATTAGGGGGGGGGAGGATTTTAGAGTGTCCTCAACACGCAGTCCAGGCGGTTAAGCCAGGACTCCCGTGCCCCCTATGACACGTACCGCCGGACTCGCTAGGTGCCCACGGGTCGCTGCATCACATTTTTCAGTATGAGATAATCGGAGAAGGAGGGCAATCTAAACCAAGCAGTTGGTCGAAAAAACAAGACCTACTTCCAAGATCGATAAGGCTAATGACTATTATTAGTATAATTATAACTTTTTGATAAACATATTGATTTTACAAGTAAGCGTGGACTTTTAATTCTATGAAGATATTTTGATTTTGGCTAGTGAAAAAAATATCCACTATATTTGGAATTTTCCATCTGCAAATCAAATATAGGTACTTATAGTCAGATTGTCATCTCATGGGCAAATTTTTGTACAAATAATTATTTAATCAACTAGTGTATCAATGGTGGCGTTTAATACACTAGTTAAAATATATCGATCATCAATCGCCATTTTAATATAAGAGTTGATTACAATTTTTTTCCGCCGACCTCGTTCCTGGGGTCAACGTGAAATTTTCGATATCTATTTGGATTTGAAAATACATAAATTTGACAGCGCAAATGTAATATGATTTGGAATTTGAATAATATTCGAATTCGTGTTTGTTTAGTTTCTTATACCACAATGATACATTAATGGATAAATCGACCATTCATAGGTTATTAATGGTCGATTTCGGTGTATGTTTGGCTGCATATATCACAATCATACCTTAAAAGATAAACTGAAGGTTAATAGGGGTCATTAATGATCGATTTTGTTTAGATTAAACAGACTCGTTAATACGATGTCGCCGGAAAATATATACATTATATATAAAAAATATAGTTCAGAGAATATACAAATTAATTTATACATATACGAGTTATTTTACCATGAAGGTAATTTGAGTTCTTGCGATGAGATAGCTGTTTTTTCCCAAAATAGGCCCGTTAATTTCCCAAAACTGAGGTAAAAAGGGGTAAAAAAAACTTCGGGCCTCTGGGGCTGTAAATGGCTTACAGTAAAAAAAACTTTACACAAAACCTCACTGCTCACTTTTTTGACTAGTTTTCAAAAAACAAAAAAGGGATTTTAATTTTTTTTGGGTTTTGAAATAAATTAATAATTGTATGTCTTTTTTAGCCCCCATAAAAGCTTTTTTGCTCCATCATAAATTTTTCTGACCATCCGGCGGACCATCATGGAAGTCTAAAAAAATTTTTCCCTTTTTTGGGGAAATTTTTAGACATATATTTTATCTTTTCATATCCCTTTTGAAAGGATTTCCCTGTATTTTATTCAAAATTAAAAATAAACTTGTTTCCAAAAAAATGGACAATAATGATAAACAATGGAATACAAAATACTTATTGGGGAAGGGAACACATGGGGATAAAGAATGCAGTAGTCACCATAAAAATATATATTACATGAATTTTAACAAAGGGCCGAACAAATTTTACTGATTATGAAAAAGTCTCTTATATTTAAAATTTCCCAAACCCAAAAAAAAAATTTTTTTTGATTTGGGGAAAAGAAAATCCCGAAGGTTTCCCATTCTACAGACTGTCACTGACTTATTTGCCCCCGTGATTGGTAAACCAGAACTCCAGATCCAATTTTTGAAGAAAGGAAGACAGGCTAAAATAATTTCAAGGGGTTTCAACAAAATTTTTCTTATTTTTCATGAAAAGGGGAAGTGCACGGGGTAAACCAAAAAAATCAATTTGTTTGCAATTTAAATTTTTAATCCAACCTTTTTTTAAATATATGTCATCTTGGCTTTTTTTTGCAAAAAAATGAAAGTAGATGTTTGTTTTTTTCAATAATTGTCAAATTCACTTACTTCGGCCAACATTCACAAAAATTAAAAAGTTTAAAATTAAAAATTTGAAACATTAAAAAAAAAACTTAAAATTCCCCAAAAAAAGATCTCCGCGTTTTTTTAAATTAAACCCAAAATTAACACAAAATGTGAATTTTGGAACACTAAAAAAATGAAAAAGAGAAAAATTCTCCACGGTTTAAATTTGAATACAGAATTTTTCCCCCGTAATTTTTGGGAAAACCCAAATTTTTTATAAGGCAACCATACCCACGTGACCCAAATGGGGGGTTTTGGCCCCGTAATCGCCATAAGGGAAAATCATTGTCAATGTGCTCTTTTTTGGTATAAAAGTGTATTTTTTTGGTTTTTGGGGGTTTTTTTGTTTTAAAATTCAGGTGGGGGGATTCCCGAAACACTATTGTTTTAAAAGGCCCCGGGGTTTGGTAACATTGTTGAAAATACTTTCCCCCCTTTTTTACTTTTTATCAAGTATTTTTGGTTTAAATGGAATTGGGTTAATGATTTAAACCAATGAATTTTCAATTGTTGGTCTTTTGAGAAAATTTGGGTTTTTGTTTTTTGGGTTTTTTGTTCCCAAAGCAAAAGTTCCTAAATTTAAAATTTTTTTTTTTTGAACTGGTTTTGGGAAGGTAGAACAAAAATGAATCATTCAAAATTTTATTTCAGTATGTTTTTTTTTGGGCAGGGGGGGTTTTTTAAAAAATAATTTTAAAAAAACTTTTATCAAAAATGAATTTTTAAAATTAAAAGGGAAAGAAGAAAAAAACTGATCTTTTTTTTTCCACATTTGTTTTTTAAGACATTGGGTTTTTTTTAAAAATATTCTTTTAACTTTCCCCAAAAAAATTTTTTTTCCCCCAAATTTCAAAATTTCCGGGCCCCAAAAAAATTTAAAAAGGGAAATTTTAAAAAAAAACCAGATGTTTTAATTGAAAAGGATGAAAGATTTGTACTGCTCACCTTTTTTTGGTATAGTCGGAAACAGTGAAAAATTTAAATATTGGTGCTTTTAAGGGGGTGTTCCCCAAAATTTAAGGGTTTTTGGAAAAATTTTAAAGTCCAAAAAATTTTGGACATTTTGGCCCCCTTTTTCCCCGTTCTTTAGTAAAAAAAGAAATTTACAACCCTTTTAAAAAAAAAAAATAAAAAAAAGTTTTTTATTTGGGTTTTTTTGATTCAAAAAGAACCAATTTTAAAAACCCCAAAAAAAAAAAAATTTCTTTAAAAAATTTTTTATAGGCAAAATTTTCCCCCAAAAACCCCCTATAAAAAAATTTTTTTCTGTTAAAAAAAAATTTCAACACCCCTTTGTTTGAAGGTTGGAGAAAATTTCCCCCCGGGTGTCCAGGGGCCCCAAATGTTCTTTTTAAAAAATTTTCCCAAGACGTTTTTTAAAACTTGTATCTCAATCGTTGAAAGATTCATTTTGGGGACGGGGGGCAGATACAAGCATTCGGAAACTGAAAAAATTTTAAATACAATTTTAAAAAGTGGACGTCCAACCGGGGTAAAAACAAACCCCTCAAGGGTTTTATCGGGGGTTTGATAATTGCCCGAAAAAAACTATAAAAGGGGAAGGGGAAGGGGTTGGGGGGGAAAACATATTTCCCCAAATATTTTTTTTTTTTTGATCAAAGAAAAATTTAAAAAAAAATTTTAAAAATTTGTAAATTTAAAAAAACAAAAAGAATGTTTTTTTTGGGGGCGGGGTTTTATATATATATATATATATAAATATATAATATATATATATATATATATATATATATATATATATATATATATATATATATATATATATATATATATATATATATATAAAATATATATGTATATATATTGAACATTCATTTAAGGGTGGAAAAAAAAAGACCTTTTTTTTAAAAAGGGGGTTTTAAAATTAAAAAGGGGTTGGGGGTATTTCAAAAGGGAAAAAAATTTTTAAAAATAATTTTTTTGGGAAAAAAAACACAAAAAAGGGAAATTTAAATCCGTAATTGGGTTAACCTTTTTTTGATCTTGATTTTCCCCCTACGTAAAAATTTGGGTTGATTGAGAACCCAAGCTTTTTTTCTCCTCCTCGATAAAATTTTTTTTGGGCAAAACTTTTTATTTTGGGGAAACAGAAGGAAACCCAAAAAATCCCCCGGGGGGGCCCGTTAACTACAATGCAAGTAAGGGGGGTTTTCTTCCCCCTTGGAAAAAAAAGGGGAAATTTTTAAACCAAAAAATTTTTAAAAAACCCAAAATTTTCCCGAAAATCCAAAAAAAACCTTTTTTTTACTATGGCCATGACAATTACAATTTTGGGCCAAAATTTTTTTTTTGGTTTTTTAAAGGGCGATGGAGCCTTACATAAGGGGGTCCATCCATATAAAATTAAAATTTCCCAAAAACCCCAAAGAAAAAAACCCCAAAATTGAGTTAACTTTGGGGCCCGTCACGACAGGGATAGAGTCGGGTTTCACTCGGTGCCTACAGTTTCAAATCCTGAGTTTTGGCCAGTTAAAATGGCTTATCGAGGGGGGGGAAGAACCATGGTTATGCAAAAACCCCAAAGATCTTACATTTTAAAAAAACAAGTATCAGAGAGGGGGTGCGGGGACAACCCCTGTACATTCAAAAAAAATCCTTTAAAATTTCCCCCCCCAATGAATACCTATAACTTCCCCCCTTTGGATTTGCCACCACGATTACTTGTATTATTTTTTTTCCCCTGTATATCTCCGGGGAACCCCCTTTTTCATTAAAAAGGGGCCCCCCTTTAAATAAAATTCCCCCTATATATATATATATATATAATTGGGGGTTTTCCTTTTAAAAAATAAAAAAACCCAAAAATGCCCATATTTGTACCACCTCCCCAAAAAAAAACCCGGGGCATTTTTTTTCCGGGGGAAAAAAAAATTTTTTTTGGGGGCTGGTGACTCCCCCAAATGAAAATACTTTTTTTCTTTAAAAAACAAAAACCCCCCCCCTTTAAAAAATTTTTTTTGGGAATTATCCAAAAGCCCTTTTTTCCAAAAAATTTTTAAAAATTTTTTTTGAATTTCCCTTTTTTGTCCCTCGTTCAAAAGGTTTGGGGTTTTCCCCCATTTTCGAAAATTTTTATTGAACAAAAATTTTTTAAAAATCGTGAAAACCTTTTTCCCAAAAAAATCAAGACGATGGGGGGGCCGAAACAAGCGTAATCAAAAAAAAACCCCAAAACCCACAAAAAAATTTAATGGGTATTTGTAATTTATTTTAAAAATAAAAATATATATTTTTGGGGGTTTTTGTTCCCATATAAAAACCATCAATATTGTGTCATTTTTTAAAATTTGGGGGAAAACCCCCCAAAAAGGGGTTTTGAATCAGTAAAAACAAAAAAAAAAACCCTTTTTCATTTTTCATTTGAAACCCTTTTTTAATTTTTTTAAAAAAAATGAGCAAAACCAAAAAAGTCCAAAAAAAATTTTTTTACTGGATGGCATTAATTTTTCCCAAAAAAAGTGGTACCTCTAATGGCACCAAATGACCACCTTTTTACTGTTTGGCCCTAAAACAGTGGTTTTAAAAAACAAAACTTTCATCCTTTTTTTAGCCCAAAAAAACCAAAAGGGGTTTTTTTTGCCTTTTTTTAAAAACTTGACCTGAAAAAAAAAAAAGTTTTTTTAAAAAGGGGCCCTTTTTAAATTTAAAATTTTTTTTTTATCAAATCAATGTCTCTTATAATAAAACAAATGTGGCAAAAACAAAATAGACAGATCAAAGTTTTAAATTTTTCCCTTTTTATTATTATTCCAATTTATAAACCCCTTTGATGACTAAAAATTTTTAAAAAAAACTTACCCCTTAAAACCTTTTTTTCCAAAAAAAAAAACAACAGAGAAAAAAAAAATTTTGAATTTTTTTAAACAAAAAGTTCAAAATATGTAGGTTCTAAACTTGTATGGAGGGCCATCTGCATCGGGGAAAGCTGAGAAAAAAACAAATTATCACTTCGGTGGACACCCAGAGCGGGATTAACACACAATAGGAAGCTCCGAATTTTTGATGTTTGGTTTCCGCCCAACTGGCCCTTTTAATTCGGGGATGGGACAGTTAAAGGTTTATATTATGTTCTTTTTAATTGGGAAAATCCCGCCAACATAATGGGGTAGGGTTGAAAAATTGATGAAAAAAATTTGATTAAAGGTTTTTTTTTGGGAAACGTTTGTATGTTAATGGGGGTTTTGGTTGGTTTTTGGGATAAAGGAAAAATATTACCCAAAAAAATAAATCATTTTTTTTAAAATTTAAAATTTTTCCGACTTGAAAAAAAAAAATTAAAAAAATTTTTAACCCAAATAAAAAACCAAAATTTTATTTTTTCAGAAATTTCCCCTTATTATTTTAAAATTTTTTTTAAAAAAATTTTTTCATATTAAAATTCAACCCCAAAACAGAACCCGGGTTGGGGTTTTTTTGCATTCATCAATAGCAAGCGCTGATTTGGGTAAGCAAAAAATTTCCCCCAAAAAGAAATTTTTTTTTGGGGGGCCCTTTTAGTTTTTGCCCCCGGGCCACGGTGAAAACATCTTTCCCTTGGTTTTTTTTTATAATGTAAGGTTTTTTTATTTTTTTTATGGCATTGTTCTTCCTTTTTTTTTTCCCCATCATTTATTTTTGCCTTTAAAATTTTTCAAAACCAAAAAGTTTTTTCTTTTTTTTTTTTTAACCCGGGGGGCCCCAACCAAAAAATTGAAATTTTTTTTAACCCCTGCAAGCCAAAAAAAATTTAATTGGGGCCCCTCCCCTTTGGGGCCAGGGTTTTTTGGGTCAAAAGAGGGGCAAAACGTTTATTTCTTCGAATTTTTTTAATTTTAATTTTGTAAGTTGGGAATTCTCCCCAAACATCATCTTAAAATGGATTTTTCCCTAACCCCTTCCGTTTATATTTCTTTTGAAGGTAAAAAATTTTTTTTCGCCCTTCCCCCGGGGGCTTTGTTTTTGGGGGCCCCCCAGTAGGGGTAAAATTTGAAGGTTTTTTTAAATTTTCTCTGGGTTGGGGAATTATTATTTTTTCGAAGGCCCCAAAATTTTTTTTGGGGTTGTTTTCAAAGTCCGGGGAAGAAGGTTCGAAAAAGGAAAATAGGTTATGTTTTTGTTTGTTAAAAAAAAAAAATTTAAAACAATGAAAGTTGATGAAAAAACCCAGAAAAAATTTTTTAAAAGGATCTTTTTGAACTTGTTCACCAATTGTAAAAAAATTTGTATTTATAGTAGGGAAGCAATGGTAATTTTAAGGCAGGTTTTTTCAAAACCCCCAAAAAAAGGTCCCAGGTTAAAATTTTATTGGGGTGAACTTTTGGAGACCTGCCCAAGATTACCCCATTTCAGGGAAAGTATTAACACTACCATTTTAAATTTTGGGTTTTTGGGGGGGGGAAACATAAAAAGTTTTTTTCCCCGGTTGGTCAATTTTTGGAGTTAAAAAACCCAGCCATTTTGAGAGTTTTTGGGTTAACCGGTAGCAATCTCTGGTATTTTCGTAGAAAATATACCCCCTCTACGATTTTCGAAACCCCTTTATAAATTTTACCCCGATGGGGTTATAATCGCCCTTCGCATTTAATTTTGGGGTGACTCCATCTCTCTTTTAATTTCGTTTGTCTTATCAGGGGCCGTTCCAATTCCCGATCATAATTTTCCCCTAAATTTTTAAAAACCCCCTTTTCGAAAAATTTCTGGCAATTTTTTCCCCCTTTTGGGAAAATTTTTTGAGGCTAAAATTTCTGGACTACTGGCAAAAAAGGGCATGTAATCCATCCCTCCCAAAATTTCAAAAGACGGTTTTGTTAATTAAAATTTATTATCTAAACACAATCAACGATCATTTAAAATCAGTTCGGTATTATCCCTTATATTCATTGCATTCAATTGGTCCTCTAATAGTCAAGAACATTTTAAAAATTTATAGAATCCTCCATAGATCCCTAGAGCTCGAGCTATCCGATGAATCAGAAACGGTATCGCTAAAAAATTTCATCAATAACATTTGATTTAATTCCGGGCCCTCATTTCACCATGAAAAAATTGGTTATGTTTTGGATTATGGATTCCGTTTTTTTTTACTGGCAACGTTCCGAAAATAATCACAGTTAACATTTTGCCACTGTAGTTCCGAAATTGGTTACTGTGGCCGTATTTCCAGTAATATCGGAACATGACCCTAGCCTTCTCCTCTGTGTAACATTTGGTCCCGGGGCGTTCATTTTAACCCATCGAGAGAATTTACTAAATAGCGTTCAAAAACGTAAAATTTGATATTTTACTATAAGACTGTCGTTTCCCAGACTGAAACCTGAACTCACAAAATATGGTTTTTTTTCCCAGAAAATTGACACACCTCTGGGGACGGAAAATCTCTTTATGCTGTGTCTCCCTTCCCGAACCCCAAGATTGAGATTAATGTGTTTTGTTTAATACTGCACGAAAAGTTTTAATCTTGGGAAACATATGGCACGGGGTTTATACTTTTCCCAGAATTTTTAACTTAGGACCATTTTAATCAAACTGCTTCGAAACCATCACATTTGAATATACAACAAACCTGGGCCCGGACCTGTCGCCTCACGCGTTCCTCGACAACGATGAGGTCATCCCCGGAGATATTCGAGAACAATCCAGTCGCTCTGCCGGGGAAAAACAACGGTCAATATTGGAAACAATTGGAAATCGGTGCCAACTGCCAGAATTAAAAAATGGGGAATTCGTAACGGAGATAAATAGGCAGCCCTCGAGGGCTGGCAGTCTGCGACCCTGATCGAAAATGGGGGTGGCGTAATATAAATTTAAGTTGAATTTAAGGGGAAATAAATTAGAAAAATCAATTTAAAGTTTATTTACGTGACAATTGGTGTCGGAAGGGGTTTTTAAAAAAACAAGTGATCTTGGTGGAAAGTCAGAAAATTTAGACCTTTTTGTACCCCCAAAAATGGGTGGCCCGGTTTTCGCGAAGTGGACAATTGTGCGTGGGAATAAAAACTGATACACTGTTCGCGTGAAACAAAAAAGAGGGGCCCCGGGGGAAAAAATTCCGAATGAATTTTAACAAACTGATAAACTTTCTTAAAACAGACAAAAAAATTTAAAAAAAATGTGTTCAAAAAAGTGCGCCTTCGATTTGAAGGTAGCGGAATTTGGGAAACAGGAATTGGAGGAAAGGGAACTGGAAACAAGTAAAAGCAAGTACTCCAGGAAAGACTTGCAGAAGGACTTATACAAGAAGGTGAGGACCCCGAAACATTTTTTTTCCCAAGTTCCCCGGAGGTGATTTAAGTTTGGTAATGAATAAACTCGAAGAAACACTAAATCCGTGAAGAAGAACTGCAACAAAATTCGAGGATTTTGGGGAAGAAAATGCTAGAAATCTGGAAGAAGCTTCAAGAAAATCTAGAAATCTGGAAAAAGTTCTAGAAAATTCAAGAAGCCTGGAAGAAAATGCTAGAAATCTGGAAGAGCTGAAGAAAATTCTAGAAATCTGGAAGAAGCTTTAAGAAAATTCTAGAAATCTGGAAGAAAGCTCAAAAAATTTCAAGAAGCCTGGAAGAGAAGTTCCTGGAAAACACAGAAGGCCTAAAAAAGAATTTGTGGTTGGCTAATTTTCTAGAAGAAAGAATGAAACCATTGGAGACAGAGGAAATAAAATTGGGGAGCAAATGAACACGGAGGTAGATAAAATCAAAGATGGGGTCAGAGGCAGAAATGGACAAAAATAAAGGAAACGATCAGTAAGCTGGAAAAACAATTAATAGTGCGCCCTCCACAGAGATGGTTACGAAAATCAATGCTGGACTTGAGTTTGAACTTGGATAAAAGTTCAAGAGGTATAAAAGATGTCCAAGGTCATTTCAGAAATAGTGAAGCTTTCCATGAAGCCGCCTCAGTTCGACGGAAAAACTCCTGGGCAAATTACCGCCGGGAGTTTGAAGCAGCGGCCAAAACAAACGGATGGAATGCAGGGGAAAGGGGCTGTAGCACTGACACTTGCATTACGTGGAGAAACGACAAATATTCTAAAATCTCACCGCCCAAGAACAGGAGGACTATGATCCAGCTGATTAAACATCTAAATTACGATATGGCCACGCCCATTTGAACACTATCCCCTCCCAGCTGAAAAATCGCTCCAAAATCGGGCGAATCTAAAAATCCGAAACTGACATTGCACGCTTGGTTTTGTCTCGCATATCCACAAAAATGCGGGGGCGACTAGGTTCCCCAAAAATTCCTGGATGGACTCCTGCCAAGAAACCAGCAAGCGTTGACACTGCCCTCCAACAATCTCGTGAAAGCACTGGCACGCGCTTTGGTCAAGACGAAACAATCTTGCAAAAGCCAGAGAAAATGGAAAGTTGGGAAGCCTCAAGGGCCTGCTAATTTAAGGCCCCAAAGGAAAAGGGTTGAGGAAAGGTTCCCTGAAAAAGACAGATAAAGATTCTGGAATTGGAAAAGGTGGACATGTGGAACAAATGTCCAACATTAAAAACGACTCCGATGCGGAAAACTAAAGAAGGTGCAAGAAGGGCAATCGTCGGCCCTGTGCCAGCAAACCCAGTTCAACGCATATTCGCTATCCTTCAACGACAGAACAAAAAGGGTTTTTTAAACGGTCCATCAATAACGACCTTGCACCATGCTCCCAGATACAGGTGCGACTAGGACAATTCTCGGACCTTTCCTTTGCCGAACACCGGAACAATTGAACACAACTTTGGGAAACCACGGGAACGGGGGAGCCAGCTCCATAGGCGAACTCTGTTGAAAAATTTTGCAGCACTAAAGTGAAACATAAAGGGCCCTTGCGGACATCGAAGACGATCAAACATGGAATGGACATCATAATTCCAGAGGGTTTGTTTGGTTTCAAAAGACGGCGTCCACGTGTCAACGGAAAAGGGTGGTACTTAATGGGGTGAAGAGTTGATCCGTGTGCTGTTGGCTGAAAAATAAGCGTACCTGAGGGGCTGAAAACCATTCTGGAGGCTCGCCTGGACGGGGGCGAGCAGTGGAGACGTGGTGATGTTCGAGCCCAAACTTCAGATAGAAAATTGGAGGGGTGCCTAAAATTTTTACGTCAAAAAGGGCCCGTAAGGGTCTTTTCAAATTTCCAGTGCCCTTTAAAAAAGAAAGGAACAATTTTGGGACGCTCTCATTTCCCCCTTGACCCGGGGGCGTACGGGGGTAACCAACAACAACCCCACAGAACTAGAAAAATTTTGCCATTTTTTTAAAGACATTTAAAAGCCCAAACAAGAATTTAGTCAAAAGTACCAAGACATTTTCGATACCGGCAAGGGAAAGGGGGTAACAAAGGGTCCAGCACAAGATTGATACGGGGGCCCCCGCCGGGCCCGGAATCAAAAAAATTTCCCTAAAAAGGGGAAGGGCTGACAAAATAGTCAGCGATGGGGAAAAGAAGGGTTCCCCAAAACCACGGGCAGTCCGGGGTCCTTCCAGTCGTACTGGTAAAAAAAAAGGATGGATCGACCGTTTTTTTGTGTATCGCCAATTAAATTTTGTCACGAAGAAGGACAGTTACCCTCCCGAGAATAGATACCCCCTGGACACGTTGGGGTTCCACGTTTTCTCCCCCCTTGATCTGAAGAGGGGATACTGGAAAAAGAACTCGCTCGGGGGATCAAAAAAGGCTTTACAGCCCAGGATTGTGGCAGTTCCCCTTTTATCCATTGGGCCCCCGTAATCCTCCCCATTTCCCGAAAGATTGGGAACAGTGCAAGGACTCCGGGGAACACGTGTCGGTAATTCTGGACCAAAATTGTGGTCGGAGATCGTTCGGGACCAGGGAAAAACTTGGAGGAAGTATTCCTGCGACGGGGGAACCCCGGATTGAAGCGCCCCCAAAAATGCCATCTGTTAAAAGAAGTACGATACCCGGCCCGTTTTTGGAAAAAAAGGGGTAGCAGTGGATCCCCAAAGAAAAAAGCTGGGTTTTTTCCCCAAAGGATTCACCAATTCGAAGTTTCCTTGGTTTATGCACATACTATCGTCGATAGGGCGGGGTTTCCCTAATTTTAACCCATAAACTCGGGGAAGGAAAAAAGTTCCGTGGCCGAAGAATCCCCAAGATTCATTCGGGGCTGAAAGGAGCTTTGATCAACGCACCTATACTGAGCTATCCCCTACCCAAAGGGAAATTCTTTTTGGGAATGGACGCCAGCAACGTGGGACTTGGGCTGTCTATCCCCCAGATCCAGGAGGGACGGGAAGGTCATTGGTTATTTCAACAAACCAGAAACCAGAGCGAAATTACTGTGTCACCAGGCGAGAGCTGTTAATTTTAGGAGTGGAGCACTTCAAAGGTATGGAAGAAATTCCTTTGAGGAATAAACAGCTCTCAAATCTTTACAGTTCAAAAAATCCTTAAAGGCGAAGGCACGTTGGATCCCGAGACTCCAAGAATTCGATTTTTAGTCGAACATCGAGCCGAACTAACCATAAAAATCAGATGCCTTGTCGCCAGACCATGTCCGAATGATTGCTCACATTGCCAGACAAAAAAAAAGCAACACTTTGTAGAACCCGGCAATGGATAAACTGGAATGACAAAGTCCAGAAAGACCAAGAGAAAAGACCCCACCGGCTTAGTCTCAGCTGGAAGAAGGGCAATCGAAGACCATCATGGCAGGAAGTCGCAGGTTACTCGCCGGCTGTTAAATCCTTGGGACAATGGAACTCTCTTATTCTGGACTGGGATCCTGAAACGTGTGTTGGAGGCCGAGATTGGTGGGAAAGGGCGCCAAATAATTGTTCCCAGGAACAGAAGAGAGGGGAAATGCTGCGGAAATCCCCTGATGGAGGGCCTGGGGACATCTGGGGTGACGAAGACCCGCAGAAAGTGAGGCAACGGTTTTACTGGACCAATTGTCCGACGTCAGGACTGGTTTCAAAAAAGTGCGCTGTATGCGCTGCCAGCAATGGACCTCGGGAAAACGACCCCCCGATGCGTCGAAAAACGTAGGCAGCCCGTTCAAAGAATCGCCATTGACATCCCGGCCCGTTTCCCATCCGACCACGGGAAAAAATCATCCTTTGGCAATGGACTACTTCAGTAGTGGGCGGAAGCCCTATCCCTCCCAACCACGGAAGCCATCACCGTCGCCGACGTCTTGGTGAAAAGTGGATATTCGATTCCCGGTATTCCAATGGAACTGCCTCGGATAAGGAGACTTTGAAACACCTTTAAAAATATGTCACCGGCATCCGCAAGACCAAGAACCACGGCCCTACATCCGCAGTCCGATGGAATGGGGGGAACGGATGAACAGGACGATCAACCGCCACTTGTCCAAGGTTGTCTCTGACCATCAAAAGACTGGGACCAGTATCTTCATTTTTTCCCGAGGCCCATCGATCCGAAGTACACAAGTCAACCGGTCAAACTCCTGCCAGTATTAAAAATGGGCCGAGAACTGGACTGCCGGGTAAGTTTGGGATACCCCGGACAAGACACTGCGGGAGAGGACTACGTCAGCAAACTTCGGCAGAGAATGGACGACATCCCCAACGAGGGCCGGTTGAACAATCCAGAGTGCCAGCGATAAAATGAAAGACCTATGACATCAAGGCCGACGCTGGAGGATTTAAGGTTGATGACCTGGTTTGGCTGTACAACCCCAAACGTCGTCGTGGACTATCACCAAAGTTGCGGAACTCGTGGAAAGGCCCGTATAAAATCGTGAAAAGGATAAACGACCTTGTGTACCGAATCCATAAAGCCCGAAACCAAGGGTCGTCCATTTCAACAGGTTGGCCCCTTACGCTGGAAACCATGACCAAGTTCGTACCCTCAAGCCACCGGAGGATGATATGATGTTCGAGAAGTTTATGTCCTTGTATTCAAACGGGCAGAAAGTTCTACATGGAGTTACTAGAGGAGTCACGAGACCTTTTCGAGGTGCCTGCTGACTACGCACTAGCGCACTGTGTGGCGAAGATCTTAAATGTCCAGGGCATCGCCGTAGTGTTCCCCAAGAAATTTGGTTCAACTCAAACACTGCGGGAGCAGAATCCAGAAGTTGGTGGGGTGCTACAGTTGAAGAAAGGCCAGAGAAACATCTACTACCTAGTTACCAGAGGCATTCCCAAGATAAACCGTCCTATGAAGATGTCTGGAAGAGTCTCACCAAACTAAGAGATACTATGGTGGACCAGAATCTGGTGGATCTAGCAATTCCAAAATTGTCCTGTGGTATTGATGGGTTGGACTGGAGAGTCATAAAGTATGCTGGAAGCGATATTCAGATCCAGCGGCGTCAAGATTTTGGTTTTGCTGTAACCCTCTTCCACGACCGATCATGAAGACCGTGGAGTGTTACTTCCATCGAACTTCAGGTGCAGATATGAAGTCATGCAGATATCGTCACACTCAAGGATGAAATTTCGGGACGAAATGTCTTTAAGAAGGGGCAATGTAACGAACCTAGGCCGGACCTGTCGCCTCACGCGTTGCCATCGACAACGATGAGGTAATCCCCGGAGATATTCGAGAACAATCCAGTCGCTCTGCGCGGAAAACAACGGTCAATATTGGAAACAATTGGAACATGCCGGTCGCCAACTGCCAGAATTCGAAAGATCGGGAATTCTGTAACGGAGATAAATAGGCAGCCCTCAAGATGGCACTGGCAGTCTGAACGAGCCCATACGATCGAGCTATACAGTGGCGTAATATAAATTAAGTTGTAGATTTAAGTGTGAAATAAATTAGTAAAAACCAAGTTAAGTTTATTTACGTGACAATACCATTGTCATTCCCTACCATAAATACTAACATTTAATTAACAATTGGCGAACAAGATTCTAGAAAAGTAATCTGCTATTGTCAACAATATTTTTCTCCGGTTTTCATCAACTTTCATTGATCTTGCCATTCTTCGTTTCTTTAACAATAACAACCTATATTTCCGATGTCAGAACCTTCTGTCACTCGGACTTTGTAAACAACTCCAAATATATTCCGCACCGTTCGAATATTACATGAATAGTACTCAACTCCAGAGTAAATTTAAGAAACCTTCAAATACTTTACTCTACTCTAAGAGTCTATAATCGAACGCACCTCAGGGTGCCCTACTACGAATATCCTATTACGTAACAGAGGTTACGTAGAAGGGGGAGTGCTGGTAATAAAGGAAGAAGAGAGGACAATGTATAGAGTGAATTCAGTATTGAGAAAGCAGAATGGTAGGCAGAGAAGGGGAAAACACGAGTGGGCACGATTGTCATCGTGTGTAGCATTGTCATGACATGCAGCGGTTGGAAAGTTACGTTTTTTAGATTAAAAAGTGGGTACCTAGTGTGGTTTATTCAATTTTGTTAACCCATTAGTCCCCAAGGTTAGAAATAAAAATTATTTTGATGTTTTTACTGTATTTTATTACTAAAAATACATGCAAATATCTAGTTACAAAGTTTAAACAAATTAGAAATTTTTTTTTTTTGCGCAACAAAATGTTGCGTATACACCAACGTTAGGATTTCCATGAACAAAAATTTGGTCTTGAAGGATAATTTCCTTGGTCACTTGATTACGCTATATTTTCACCTTGAATATCATCTTCAATCGTTTGTTTATCCATTTTCATAAGAGTGGCTGCCATGTAAGATTTAAATTCTAACTATTTGCCAAATTGTATATTTTCCAGGAATTCACAATAACACTGTCGATCAAATTTTCAAAGAGAGACCACTACCACTTTTTTCCTTTTACATTGATTCTGGAAGTTTTGGCTGAGGAATTAAACGTTTTTTGTTCTTTCCTTTGTACCTTTTTGCATCTACTAGAGCTTTAATGCTGCAGTTATTGGTTGCCACTGTCAGTACAGAACTGTCGTTCCATCTGATTGATAAAATGTTTTGTTCTTTGTCTTTTTTCTTCATATTCTTCACAGTTTCCAATGTGCTATTACGCGTATGATTTTCTCAAATTGTCCCAGTAGCGTTAAAAGCCTTTTCTATCAACAAACAGAATAATTTGTAGGATGACAAAAAGTTGTCGAAAAATACGCGATGAACAGATGGTTGCTGAACAACTGACAATAGTTCAGTACACCGTTATCTCAATGTATTTTCATAATTTGCTTGTTTTTCCACCATACGGTATGAATTTGTACAAGTAACCAGTGGAGCTACATTTACACCATTGAAGCAAAGTCTGATTGGTTGTCCTACGACATCTGGTAAATCTCTCTCGTTCTGACATATTATGTCGTCATCAAGCTCTTCTTCGCCTGTAAAGTTCGTCTACAGGCGGCGGAATTACACGACCTGTTACGGTTAGTTTGTCATTACGACTTTCCAAACATTAGTTGCATATGGTTCAGTATTAGGGTGACCACCCGGCTTAAACGACCAATTTTGATGGGACAGGTGCGTCGGCCTTTTCCTCGAAAAAGAGACGAATGAGTTTGGTATGCAACAGGGTGGAAGTGTCGAGGTTGATAGTTAAACCTTCTGGAACAGAGTTCTAGGATTTCACTCCATAAATTGTGCAGTTGTCTTCGTTGGGTTGTATAGTGTTGTGACGACTTTTGTTGGCTAAGAAGACTGCCATCCAGTTTAACTGGGATTAATTGCATATCAAGTAATTCTCGACTTCGGCCATTTCGGGTATGGTGGACCTCATGACTGGTTTCATTTGTTAGAGCGGATCGCCGTCTGTTCATTTAAGCTCACTTCAGACGAGTTGTTTGCTCCGTAACCTGTGGTGAAGAAGCTGATCCTTCGCGAAGGAATATTTTCTGTATAGACGATTTTTTATTTACTTGGGGATGTTGTTATCAAAGTTTACCATTGCAGGTAAATGATTCACGATTGGTACGATTGAGAGGCTGAATAATGTTGAGCTCATTACTTTATAAATAATAGTTTTATTTTATTTTTAACGGTTGACATTGTGGCCTAGTGGAGCTGTTTCCACCCTCCACCCAAGAATTGACCTGTTCGTCATGGATAGGAACCACCGGGGGTGCCACACCGCCCTCTCCCGCAAGTACCAGATATAAGGGTTTGTCCCTGATATTTAATTTGGCCATTCGAACATATTCCGGAAAACTAGTCGCCTGTTCGGGCATTCTTGAACAGTTGAACGGAAATTGATCAGTTTATAAGTTCCAACAATGGACATAAACTAGAACACCTCTTACAAAATATATTACCAAAATCTTTGTGAGATATTTTACTTTGTCATCCAGAGACCGATTCTCCTATTTTTATAATCTAAGTTCAGAAGTGATATTTCTGATGTGCGTGGGAATTAAATTCGTTGACTTTAATTTTATTACTTTATAAACTCGTCTCACTATAAAACAAAACTTCACGGGCTACTCGTAATATTTACTTTGAGCTTCGAGGAAAGAAACAAAATCCTTGGATATCTCGACCCACCCTTTGTCAAAAGCCCACTCCTAGCTAAGTACTTACTTGGCAGGAAGCGATTATATGGCTAGGATTCTGCGTACGAGACATCAACTGTATTACTCACTAGATTCATAATTACTTTAACATAGAAAATCAGTATCTTATAAAACCACCTTCACAATTAAAAGCCTAATATCTGTATATTAGTCTTATTGTCATTCTAGGATGAAAACTTTACTCTGCAAGTATCTTGAGGAAAACAAAAAAATTGTTGCTGAGATCTGAATTTGTTGGGCGCTAACTGCTCTCCATGCATCACAACGAGCAGCTAGAAAAACTGACATATTGTGACCCTCGACGTAACTCGAGATACTATGGTTCATCGATCTCGTGCTATAGTATATTGAAATTCCACAGCAGCAAAATATCAAATTCACTATTTATTTCAATCGAGTACCAGGACGCTATGAATTCTATTAAACTCTAAATACCTGCCAGAGTCAGAAATGAAACAAATGCCAATGCAATTCTCGAGTACGGTAGTATTGTCAATTAATACAAAATAAATGAAGTTAGGATGGACAATTGGTGAGACAGCCTGCTATCGTAGTGATAGGAATTATTAATATATATTCTTTGTTGAACAAAAATACCCCACGACATAAAGTAATCCGAAATTAAAACTTAATACATACAGGGATTTATCGTGAAAGTCACGGGACTGGAATATTTTACACATGTGCAAATCGGAGGAGATATATAACGAATGAAATAAAATCAATCCGGCGTGTCGCCAACCTGATAAACTCAATAGGTTATCAAACACAGTAGGGGGAAATATACATACAGGGCAATATGGGCATGAATGTGTCTTAATGACACGATCAAATCAACAGGTTATCAACGGCTTATACACAATGTTTTACTTACGCTTACCTCACTACTCAAATCAAACTTTTGCATGAATGTTTTACGAAAACTACTTTCTCGACGACTCGCAGAACAATTGAAGTCACTTGTTCTCGAACTGGAGGAAAAGAGAGCTTCCTGATTGAATCTCGTCTTTTATATCCACCGGATTTAAAAGAAATATCGGACAAAAACCGTATAAAGAAAGACCCTCTTTTTGTCTGATTCACATGAGAACAGGACCAAAAATCAGCTTATCTTTTTGTCCCCTTATGAAAAAGCATACTAGGTTTTTACTAATATGAATCTACCTTTTTCTACTCTCTTAGTAAAAACTCCCAGAAAAGTATTTTAGTTTTTTTGTACAGTGCAACAAGGCATTTGAACTTTCTTTTGCTCGGTTTTGTGATCGATCCAGTAGCTTTGTATATTAACACTTATTTTCTAAATGGGGCATTATTTTGTTGCTAATCCATAATTAATGTTAAACCCCCAAATAGGCAGGGACGTACCAAAGTTACTTCAAACTTTTGGTTAGCCGTTCTTAGTAACGGAGCTTGGAAAAAATGCTTCGTTACAACATGATCAATTGACATTCATTCTCAAAGGGAGAACCCTGTACACCTTGATATAGCTATACCATGGTATCTTCTTCTGATCATATACTTTATTTCACTTCATTATTTTGAATTGACTGTTGTCCCAGTCTGGAACTATTCGATTACCAACCCTATGCACATATTTGATAATTTTTGTCTAGTGTTACATGAAGGGTGTTAGTAGTGGTCAAGGGTGTAAAAAAAACAATGAATCGTGTCAGTGGCCCTTCGATATTTTGGTTTCAGTAGAACTACCCTCTACCCATTGAATTTGTAAACACGAGTCTCCACGGTTTCTTGGTTTTGCGAGTGGAACGAGAGAATAATAACATAAACAGGCATTGGTTAAGTAAACCCTGTGGCGCCCAAATTATTCAGAAGTGTTTATGAACCCTGTCGTACTCAAGGGTAGACCTAAATAAGTCTATTCAGATCTATGAAACGAGAAAAGCACCCCTTCAGTATTTGAAATATTTACCAAATTTTGATACTCGATTTGTCGACACTTAGAAATATTTTTGTACTTTAACATTTTTCATCACTGAAATATTTTCGGAATTTGATACTCTAACATTTGTCGACACTTCGAAATATTTTCGTACTTTAACATCTTTCATGACTGAAATATTTCCGGAATTTTGATACTCTAATATTTGTCGGCACTTAGAAATATTTTTGTATTTTAGAATTTTTCAGGACTTGGAAATATCTTTTGAATTACTCTGATTTTCTGAGTTTGTTACTTTGAGATATTTCGATATATAACTATTTTTGGGGTTTACTTTTAGACTTAGTGTTTATGTAGTAGTTTGGCTTCTCAGGCATCAATAGTATCAGCCTGCATACATCTTCATCCTCATCCAATAAAGCCAAGAGTTCAGCAGTTGACAAAGGTCTTTTGTTTTCCCGAAACATCTCTATAACGAAAAGTGTTATTTTAGAAAGATTTACCAAACAAATAAAACAAAACTTAAAAAAAAAATGAGCAATTTACTTACATCAATTCAATATTTTCCTAAACTATTTTTCACTAGTCAACACTGACCATTTATAACTAACACGTATAACTGATCCTATTACCATTCACTATGAATATACACACAAAACAGCACTACAAGGAACAAAATGATTGTTCATAGTTACCGGAATGGAGTGGCGCGACAGTGGCGCCTTCTTATAAAACTGGTCAGGTATGCAAACACTATAGACGTTTTGCCTATTGTCATGTTATGTCTTCCTTACTAAAGATCAGTTCAATCTAAATTGATAATTTGGAAAATCCCATTGTATTATGCGTCTGATAATTTGATCGACAAAAATATGATAGAGGAAATCCCAAATTTAAGCATAGTTCAAAAATGTTTAAAAAAATTTTTTTTTAATATATCAACTTATTTGATCAAAAACGTAATTTATATGATATTTAGAATAAATGGGAGCAGATAAAAAGTAAATCATTAAATGACAAATAAAAAAAAATTACAAAAATATTTCGTTCACGCAATGTTGGGGATTAATGGGTTAACTGTTACCTTGCAAAAATGCCCTGGGGTGTGGGATAAGTACTTTTCAGTGGCGGAAGAAGAAATTTTGGCGAATGCTATCAGATTGATGATACGTCTGGTGTATCGCTTTTTACTAAATAATTTGGTTCGCTTATGGAATTTCGCTTAGAAACCTTCTTCGAGAAGTGGGGAAAGGACAAACATGGTGTGTCAATAGTGAATGCCAATGCTCTCTACAACCCGCTTCAATCGTCTGTGAAGTGGAATGAAAGATCTGTTCGGATTTTCTTTTGTATTCAGATATATTATTGTTGAGTAATTTATTTTCTATAAGTAAGTCCTCAAGAAAATATTCGATGTGACCTCATGTAAAATCTGGGAATTGTTACTGGGGCTGAAGTTATGCTTGTTAACCTTCAGGTGATGACCAAAAGATGAATGTTAGCAGGAGTCGGGCCACTTGGGGCAGGTTATTTTTCCCCAGATTCTGGGTATTTTTTATACTTGAGGCGCAAGCCAATTTCCCCAGATTCTACGACTTTTTAAAAGGGTGAAAAATGGCAACAGCGCATGTGAGTGGCAACGTTGGCGGGTCGATTGGTGACGGAATGTATACTTCAACGGTCGTTGGCGGGTCGTAGACTTCAAAGACATGGTTGGTGGGGGGTCGAAGACTTCAAAGATATGGTTGGCGGTGATGGGATGGGCCATGGTTCATGACGGGGTGGCCGCAGACGGCGGTGGAGGTTTGGTGGCGGATTCGGAGATTGATTCTGCTAGTGGGTGCGTACGTCGCTGAAACAATGGCGCGTGGCATAGGTGAGCGGATGAGTGTTGGCCAGTGGCTGTGAACTGGGGGTAAAATGGGGGTTGGCCCACCTGGGGAACGTGGTCCATGACGTAATCCTGGCGGCGTTGGTAGACTTCAAAGGTCAAAATGGCAACGTCAGACTTCAAGACACCGTTGGATAGCTTTTACCGGTGACTCATGTCCGAAACCTCCTTCAAAGACGGAAAGTAGGGGGTTGGTCCAGCTAGTGGGGTGCAGACGGTCATATTTTGGTTGGCTTGGGTTGAGTTGAATTGGCCCACCGTGGCGTTGGCCCGTGGGAAAATTGGGGTTTGGCCCGTGGGAACAGTTGGGTGTGGGCCCACCGTGGCGTTGGCCAGTGTGAAAATTGAGGGTTGGACCGTGGCTTTGGCCCGTGGGAAATTTGGGGATTATGGCGCAGTATTGTGTATCGAAAACGACTAGAATGGCGCAGTATTGTGAGAAATGAATGGCGCAGTATACACAACCGTCGTTAGTATGGCGCAGTATTGTGTATCGAAAACGACTAGAATGGCGCAGTATGGCGCAGTATTGTGTATCGAAAACGACTAGAATGGCGCAGTATTGTGTATCGAAAACGACTAGAATGGCGCAGTATGGCGCAGTATTGTCTATCGAAAACGACGAGAATGGCCTTGTATGTGTCAGTTTGCTATACATAGGGCTATCAACGAAATGAATTCAGTATTCAACGTGACTGTGGCCCGTGGGAAATTTGGAGATTGGTCCGTGGGTAAAGTGGGGGTTGGCCCACCGTGGCGTTGGCCCGTGGGAAAATTTGGGGTAGGTTCAGCCAGTGGGGTGCGGATGCAAGGTCCTAAAATTTGGGGGTTGGCCCACCTCATAGGAGCTCCTTTCGGACAAGAGAGAGAAATAGAGAGAGATGAGAGTGTGCGGAGCGTAAACATAGACAGGGTGTTTCATTGGCAGCTGAGAGAAAAAACATGGCCGACATAATTCGAGGAAAAAACATGGCCGTCTGTCATCGGAAAAAACATGGCCGCTTTGTAAAAGAAAAAAACATGGCCGCTTTGAAAGAAAAAAACATAGCCACCTGTCATCGAAAAACAAAACATGGCCACTGTGTAAGAAAAAAAACATAACCACTTCTCATTGGAGAGAGAAAAAAACATGGCCGACATCATTCGAGAAAAGAAAACATGGCCGCCAGTCATTGAAAACAACATGGTCGCCTGTCATTGGAAAGAACATCGCCGTCTGTCATCGGAAAAAACATGGCCGCTTTGTAAAAGAAAAGAAACATGGCCGCTTTGAAAGAAAAAACATGGCCGTCTGTCATCGGAAAAAACATGGCCGCTTTGAAAGGAAAAATATGGCCGCTTTCAAAGAAAAAAACATGGCCACCTGTCATCGAAAAAAAAAACATGGCCACTGTGTAAGGAAAAAAACATAACCACTTCTCATTGGAAAGGAAAAACCTGGTTGACGGTCATTGGAAAGAAAAAAACAAAAATCAAATGTACAGAGTGGCTCAAATTACCATGAAATACATGAATTCATATTTATTTTGTATACAGGGTGTACCAAAAAAGTCGATGTCTCCGATTCAGCTGATTTTCAACGAGGCAATGTGAATCGATGTACTTGAGCCATTTTGGCACTTGAAAATCGATAAAAAAAAAATAAAAAATCCAGTTTCCGTCCTATCATAGCAAGTGAGGTGTCAAATGAAAGGAGAACACCCATATAATCTAAATTCATCAAGCTCAGCCCTCAAACTTTATCGTAGAACAATAAATCGCTATTTGATAGCCTTAAATTACATAAAATAAAAAACCATTACTCAATTCGTATTGGACTTATCGAGGACAGTGCAAATTCATCAAAAACAAAAAATGTTTAAATTGAGGTTTCGAACCCACGACCGTCAAATCTCCAAAATTCGATTTCGATAATTTTGGTATCATTGGATTCGTACCGATGTCAAGATACATAATTGAACATTTTCCGGTGTCAAAAGGGCAGTAGGAGCTAACTTCGTTATAATTGGGAGCACACACCTCTTGCGCATACTCTTAGAAGAGGAAATTCAATGTTCTATACATATTATGGATCCGTTTCGATGTACTCGCGTCAAAACGTTAGGAATCATCATAGGAGTACTCTAGAAGCTATGTACTTTTGGAAATTAAACTGTGATCAGGTCTACAAGTTATATAGGTATCGAAATATAAAACTTGCTGGACTGATATATCATCATAGAATCAGAGTTCAGGAAAGTGGGTGATGTAAGCAGCGAATTTTCTGTTGAGTTCACAGCGACATTAAAACAATCAACTTTCGAATTGAAAAAAATAGAACACACTGGAGAATAAAGCACTGAAGAATGAGAAAATGTACTTACTTTTTGATAGATGAACCCAGGCACGAAAAAGTTTTGATGAATAGCACGAGTACTGGTAGTCGGAATGAGAACACCGATAGTTGGTCGAAGCATTGATGAATAACTGGTGCGTTGGCTATTTGAAACGTGTTTCCCTCCCAACCATCATGCATACGTGACCGAGCGTTATCAGTATGGCCGGAAGCTATTTCCTGTTTGCGATGATAATGAAAGTTATTATAAACAATGGGGAATCCGAACTTTCTGATAAGAAGTGTTGTTTCCGGTGTCCACTGCAATATTGAATAGAAGTCTAAATATATTAGAATTCGATTCAACTCAGAAAAAATGAAGTTTGTTCAGCCGCACATCGCTGTATCTCTTTCAATGACGAATCCAGCGTCCTAGGCCTTTTCGACATTGAAAAAGGCATTCTAACCCACTACGTTATGATTTAGTCACTGGTGTTACTGGGGGCGTTAATGTCCAGGTCAGCGGCCATTGTGGGTAACGTGTTATTGATCAGTGGGGTGTAGACGGCCATATTGGAGGCGGAGCGTAGGGTAGACACGCTATTGGGTGAATTCAACATGAATATCACTTATCTTCGAGTTGAAACATAAATATCGACGTTTCGGATCTATTCGAATCATCGAAAAATAAGCACTTCCGGTCTGTTATAAATAGAGATAGAAAAAAACTAATGCTCAATTCGGATTGGACACATCGAACAGAGTCCGAATCCATCAGAATCTCATAAACCGGAAGTGACTACTGATTTTGATGCGATAAGAGAAATTTCGGTGTCAATGGATTCGTCTCGATGCCAAAAATCATAATTAAGCATTTTCCGATGACAAAAGGGCACTAGGAGCTTACTTCATTATGGGGTGAGATACAAAAGGGTGCGAGTACTCTATCAAGACAACTCGGACTGAAGAACATGAATATGAAAAGTTTGCATGTATATCATGCGAAGTTAAACAAACAACGGAAAATGTCGAAACCTGGGTTCGAACCAGGGACCGCCAGATCTTCAGTCTATTGCTCTTCCAACTGAGCTATTTCGACTTACGATATTTCATATGAATCACGATGTATTGCAGGTTTTTACAGTTTCGAAATTTGCTCATGCATCTTGAAAAACTGAACAGAGACAATCCCTTGTTTTCGTCATAGACTGCTCGAGGAGATCGGAATTCCTAAAGTCATCCACAGTGAATGTGAAACTCGAAATTGAAAATAACTACATCATAAATCACGACTGCATAATGGAAGACTGATCACTGAGTGAGATTGTACGACATTTATCGTAGGTGTACGAGAGAGACCCAACCCAACCCAATTCAACCCAACTCAACCCTAATATGGGTATACATTATCAGCTCAATTCAATCTCTGGTAAAAAAAGCACGCATGCGTAGAGTTCATATCAAAAGGTTCAATAAATATTAGAGTCCATGGACAGAAAATGGATAAGTGTTTAAAATGGTGATGACTGAAGTGCTCTTGTTGCTGTTCGTTACCTCAGTAACATGTGTGAATATCACAAATATGCAGGAGATGAAAGCATACTTACAACGTTATGAATACATGAGTAATGCTAGTCTCATCGATTTTTCCACAGCTTTGATGGCTTTTCAAGAGAAACATAACCTACCTGTAGATGGTGAATTGAATGTTGAAACCTTGAAGTTTGTGCAGAGACCGAGATGTTCCAAAACAGACAGTGAATATGCTTTAGCAGAAAAATGGAGAAAAACTCATCTTCGATGGTACTCTCCATATGCAAATGATGATAGAATCTTATGTGTAATGAAGGAGGCTTTTAGTATGTGGGAAAATAACTCCCACGACCGAAACCTGACATAACCCTGACTTTTTCGAGACAAAAACACACATTTCGTGCAGATTGTATGGGGAGAAGTATTTTTTTTTTCCTCTTGGGGGTTCCAGCGGTGCTTTAGCACATGAATATTATCCACTAGGAGATACATGTAGAGAAATTCATATTGATTTGGAGGAGAATTGGTACTACGGAATGGACAACGGTATGTTAGGAGGTCAAAAGAATTTACTTATGGTGTTAACACATGAAATAGGACACACTCTAGGCCTGGGTCACAGTGAAATCGAAGAGGCAATTATGTATCCATTTTATCAGAATAAGGTCAGACCTTTAGACTCAGACGATATACATGGTCTTGAAGCTCTCTATGGACCCAGGGCCAAAAACACAACAAAAGCTACAACAAATATAACATCAGCGAAGAGTACCTCCACAACAACAAAAAGTACCCCCACAACAAAAAACAAACACTACACGCTAACCAGGAATCTATGTGAAGTGAAATATCCAGATTTTATATTTTTGGCAGCGGCTCCGGAATTTCCCAATCACCGCTTATACATTGGACATGGAAAATATCTCTGGAAACTCGATTTGAATGATATGCGAATCCCCACTGAACCCGAATTACTCATCGATTATCTTCCATCGGAAATAAAGAAACTACCGATTTCACATATTTATCAGAAAGCGGAAGGAAATATAATAGCCATTGATGACTCTACAAATACATTCTACGAGGCATCATTCCCGGATTTACACATTCGGAACAGATACATGCTACAGATGTCTGATGAAACGGAGATCAATGCTGTACATATGACGATGACCAAAAAATTCGCAACTGAATAACTTATTAAATTAATATCCCCAAATGACATTCAAAGTAGAGGGCGAATAAGTGACATCTTTGGCCAAAACAAGGTTATATTTATATTTTTTCGTGAGATACATATTACAAGTATGACGAATTCACCCGGAAAGTCTCAGCAGGACAATTCAACTGGAATTTATTTGATATACCATGCCCCGCCGAAGGACTTTTACAGCAATTGAAGACTCTACTATCGAAAATTATATCTGTATATGATGATAAATGAATATATTATTTGTACATCTGTTTTTCACTCAACCCAACCCAATTCAACCCAATTCAACCCAATTCAACCCAGTTCAACCCAACTAACCCAACTCAACCCAACCCAAATATGGGTATACATAACCTCGAACCTATGTTGAAAGAGTGATGTCACTGTGACGTCAGTCCTCATGTTGATGTTATGCGAAAAAACCTACACAAACACACCGTTTTCCATGGCCAACCCCAGGAGGAGGTCTTACAAAAGACTGAAGGTGTGCATGGCCTCGTTATGAAGCTTTGGAATCCACCGATTATCGTTATTTAAGACGATCTTGAATATCGATAACTAATAAGCCTACCATTTGGAACAATAAAGATGATGGAGGAAGCACTTAATGGATAATTTTGACTCTTTTTCTATTTCAACAGCACCAATACAGACTTCCAAGTTAATAAAGAAGGTTCATTAATTCATCGAACTTGAGAGGATTTTCAACAATTATGAATTTAATCCAACATATAAACTGATTTTGTTCTCCACTCTGAGAAGATTGTCATAGTCGGTGTCGTCATCATCCATATCAAACTATGTTCGTGGTAACAGAGTTTGTGAAAATTGATCACACACATTACAAATTCTTATTAATTTTTGTATACCCAAAAGGTAGCTATGATCGGAGAGAAACTTTTGGACACCACCGATGGCGGACCGTAGACTTCAAAGACACGGTTGGTGGTGTCATACTCCGCCATACTAACGAGCAGTATGCGTCATACTGCGCCACACTAACGACCAGTATGCCTTCCATCGGTGGTGTCTTTGAAGACATACTGTTTTTTGGGGGGGTTTTTTTCCCCCCCCAAAAAACCCCTTTTAACCTAAGGTCCCATCTTTGCCCAAAAGTTTTTTTTCCAATTTTTTCTTCCTTTTTGGGGGGGAAAAAATTTTTAAATTTTTTTTTGGGGAACCAAAACCGGGGTTTTCCCCAAATTTTTTTGGTTTTGATTCAATTCACCTCAAAATGAATTTTAAAGGGGTTTTTTGGGGAAAAAAATTCCAAAACCCCTTTTGGGAAAAAACATTAACAAAAAAATTTTTGTATTAAACTTGAAAAAAAAAACCGAAAAAACCTCATATTTTAATTCAAAATTTACCCCTTAATAACGAACAGAAAAAAAAACACTTATCAACCATTTAAACGCTCTTTTTGTCCCAATTTATCAATTTTTTTTGAATTCAGTTTAATCTAAAAATTTTGGGGCTTTTTTTTTCCCGAAAAATTTAAAATTTGGGCCCCCCCTTTGGATTCCCCTTTAAATTTTTTGGGGGGGTTTTTGGGGTTTAATTAAAGGGGTTGGGGGTTTTTCCTTTTTCGTTTTAAAACCCACCCCCAAATTTTTATTAAAACTTTCAAATGAAAAAAAATGCCCCCAAAATTTTTTTTTTGGATTTAAAAATTTTTTTTTTTTTCAAAAATTTTGGGGTTTCCCCAATTTTTCCGTGGAAGATTTAAAAAACCCCCTTTCAGTGGGGCCCATACAAAACAAAGAATTTTTTTGTTTAAATTTTTAAGGGGGGGGGAAATTTTGGGGGCTGTAAAAACCGAATACATTTTGATTCTTGGTTCGTGGCCCCCTTTTTTATTGGGGGGAATTTTTGAAAAATTTTGGGGTCCCCCCTTTTTTAGAGGGGTTTTTTCTTTTGTTTTTTTTGGGTTTAAAAAAGCATGATATACCAAATTTTTAAAAATTTCATAAAATTTTTTCTTTTTTTCCCCCTTGTCTTTTTAAAAAAAAATTTTTTCCCCCAACCCCCTTTTTATTTCCCCCAAATTAAGAACCCCAAATTCCCTTTTTTGGAAAATGCTTTAAAATTAAAAAATTTTTGGCCCCAAAAAAAAAAAAATTTTTAAAACCCCAAATTTTTTTGCTCAAAAAAAAAAGGGGACTTTCCCGGGGGTTTAAAAGGATTTTGAAAAGGGTTTTAAAAACCCTTTTTTTGTGTTTTTAAACGAATTGAGGAAAAATTTTTTTCTTCTATTCCTTTTTTTAAAAAAAAACCGGGTTTTTTAATTTTTGGGTGTTTTTTTAAAATCCGGGAAAAAAAGGGGAAAATTTTTGTTTTTAAATTGAAGACCCCCAAATGATATTCCCCCTTAGATTCAAAACCCCAAAACGGCACCCCATCCCCCCAATTTTTGGCCCCCCCTTTTTCCCCCGTTCCAAAGGCCGCTTTTCCCGGCACCAAGCCCCGGTGCACCAAATTTTTGGGCAAATGTAACCGGGGGGGGGGGGTTAGAATTGGCCCCCTTTTTTTCAAAACCTGGGGTAAAATTTTTTTAAAATTTTTAAAAGGGGGCAGCCCCCCCGCGGCTGAAAAATTATTTTTTTCGAGTTTCAAATTCCCCTTTTATTTAGAATTCTTTCAATTTGCGAAACAAGGGGGCCCTTTTTTTTTAAAAAATTTTGGAAAATTTTTTGGAAAATTTAAAAAATAACTTTCATTAAAATCGAAAAAGAAATAGCTTTGGGGAAAAATGAAACGGCCCCGGTTTCCCGGGGTTTTTTTTGTTTTTGGGAAAGGGGAATACCAAAAAGCCAAAAACCAAACCCCCTTTTCTCAATTTTTTTGAAATATCGGTTTTTTTCCCCCTAAGAAAAAAAATCGTGCCTTTTTTATCAAAAAAATTTTTTTTGGGCCTTGGGGTTTTTTTTTTATCAAAAGGGGGGGTTTTTAAATTTAAATTTTTTTAGTGCCCCTTTAAAATTTTTCCCTTTTTTTCTAATTTTTTTCCCAAATTTGAAAGTTGAATTTTTTTTTAAAATTTAAAAAATGAATTTTTCAAAATTTTTGCTGCCCCTTTTTTCACCCCTTTCCCTGAAAACCCCCCTAGGGTGAAACCAGTCCAAAACCCAAAGGGTTTTTAAAAATTTTTTGAAAACCCCCCCCAAAAAAAGTTTTTCCTTATTTTTTGGGGGTTTAAATTTTAAAGTTTAACTTCTAATTCTATTTTTTGGGAAATTTTTCCCCCTTTTTTTTAAATTTTTTCATCGAAACGGGAAATTTTCCAAAGATAATGGGGGAGCATTTAAAATTTTCCCCTTTTTCCAAAAAAATTTTGGCCCCCCACGGGTTTCTTCCCCCAATTTTTGGGGGGTTTAAACTTTTCTGCCTTTTACACCGGAAAAAAATTTTTAATTTAAATTTTTTTTTGACAATTTTTTTAGAATTTTCCAATAAAAAAAATTATCAAACCCAATTTTTTGGAATTTCCCGGTTTTTTTTTTTCAAAACCCCACCCAATTTTAAACCCTTTTTTTGTTTTGTTTTAATTTTTTGGTCATCAAAAAGGGTCCAATATGTTAGAAGGTTTTTTTTAAAAGGAATTTTTGGTTTTTAAAATTTTGCTTTGTTTTCCCCAAAATTTAAATTTTTGGAGGCTAAACCTTTGAAAAATTTAGTTTTAAAAGGGGGGGTTTAAATAAAATTTAAAACCCCCTTTTTTTTAGGGATGGAAATTTTGGAAATTTTTTATTTTTTTTTAAAAAAATTTTAATTTTCCAAAAGGGGGTAAAAAAATTTTATTAATTCCCCCTTTTTTTAAAAATTTCATTGGAGGAAAAAAACGATTTTTAAAATTTTCACTTCCCCTTTTTTTAACAAAATTTTTTTAATAAAAAAATTTTCATGTATTTCATGGTAATTTGGGGGCCCCCCTGTACATTTGTTTTTTTTTTTTTTTTCCCCAAAGACCGTAAACCCCGGTTTTTTTTTTTTCCCCAAAGAAGTGGTTGTTTTTTTTTTTTAAAAGGGGGAAAGTTTTTTTTTTTGATGAAAATTTTGGGCCCTTTTTTTTTTTTAAAGCAAATTTTTTTTTTTTTAAAGCGGCCATTTTTTTTTTTTTAAAAGCGGCCATTTTTTTTTTCCCATGACAAAAGGCCATGTTTTTTTTTTTTCAAAGGGGGCCTTTTCTTTTTTTTTTTCAAAGCAGCCATTTTTTTTCCCATAACAAACGGCCATGTTCTTTTTTTAATGACAGGCAACCATTTTTTTTTTAAAGACAGGCGGCCATGTTTTTTTTTTCCTCGAAATGTCGGCCATGTTTTTTTCTCTCCTTTTTAAAAATTTTGGGTTTTTTTTTTCCCTTTTCCAAAATGGCCATTTTTTTTTTTTTTTTGATGACAAATTTGGGGAATATTTTTTTCTTTCAAAGCCCCCCTGTTTTTTTTTTACAAAGCGGCCATTTTTTTTCCCAATGAAGGGCCCCTGTTTTTCCCCCAAAAATTTTGTCACCCTTTTTTTTCTCAGCTGCCAATGAAACGCCTTCATCTTTACGCTCCGCACCCCCCCATCTCTCTCTATTTCTCTCTTTTGGGCCCCAAGGGGGCCCCATGAGGGGGGCCCAAACCCCCCAAATTTTTGGATCTTGCATCCCACCCACTAGCTGAACCCCCCAAAAATTTTCCCCAAGCCCGGGGGCCCCCCCACCCACGGCCCCAAACCCCAAAATTTTCCCCCGGGACAGTCCCTTGAATACTCAATTTATTTCGTTGATACCCCTTTTTAATAACAAACTGACACATAAAAAGGCCATTCTCGTCGTTTTCGATAGACAATGCTGCGCCATACTGCGCCATTCTAGTCTTTTTTTTTGATCCCCAAAACGCGCCATTCTGGTCTTTTTTGATCACAATGCTGCCCATACTAACGGGGGGTTTTTTGTCATCCCGCGCCATTCTAGTCGTTTTCTAAAAAAATACTGCGCCTTTCCCCAGTCGTTTTCGATAAAACAATACTGCGCCAAAAACCCCAAATTTTCCCTGACCAAAGCCACGGTGGGCTAATCCCCAAATTTCCCCCGGGCCAAAGCCACGGCCCCAAACCCCCAAATTTTTCCCCCGGGGGGCCCAAAGCCACGGTGGGCCCCCAATTTCCCCCCAAACCCCCTTTCCCCCCCCAACCCCAAAAACCCCAAAAACCCCCAAAAAATGACCGTCTGCCCCCCATAGCTGGACCAACCCCACTTTCGGTCTTTGGGAAAAGGTTTTTTTATATGGGGGCACCGGTAAAAGCCCTTTTCCCCAAAAATGTCTTGAAGTCTGACGTTGCCATTTTGACCTTTGAAGTCTCCCCAAAAACCCCCAGGATTACGTCATGGACCACGTTCCCCCGGGGGGCCCAAACCCCCCCTTTTCCCCAATTCACAGCCACTTTTGGCCCCAAAAATCATCCCCCTCACCTATGCCCCCGCCATTGTTTTTAACCGCACCCACTAGCAGAATCAATCCCAATCCGCCACCCCAAAACCCTTTCCGCCGTCTGCGGACCTCATGAACCATGGCCCATCCCCTCACCGCCCCCAAACCCCCTCTTTGAAGTCTTCGACCCGCCACCAACCATGTCTTTGAAATCTACGACCCCCCAACGACCGTTGGAAAAATACATTCCGTCCCAATCGACCCGCCAACGTTCCCCTCACATGCGCTGTTGCCCCTTTTTCACCATTTTAAAGTCGTAGAATCTGGGGTTTTTGGGGCGCCTCCCCAAAAAAAAAAAAAAAATTTCCCCGGGAACTGGGGAAAATAACCCCCCCAAAAAAGGGCCCCACTCCTGCTAATGTTCATGTTTGTTTAGGTGCTCATTCATTTCGGACGGGTTTTTTTTCTCCCCGGTTTTGTTTTTGACAATTACCCATTTCAATTTGTAAAAAACCGCTATTTGATAATTTTAAATTTAATTTTTTTTTTTTGATCAAATATGTCTGTTCAATTTTTGATGGTTCCCCCAAAAACATTTTAAAATTTTTTTTTCCCCCCTTTCTTGTCCTTTGTGAATGTCCCGTATTTTATGGGTCCCCCCCTTTTTGCCTGACGAGTAAATTTTGGGGGTTCGACAATTCGAAATAACATTCGAACATCTATCATTCCCCTTAGTTTTTTGGCAAGCACTGGGGGGTGACCTTATAAAAGGTTTAAAAATGCTCTGCGACTGAAAAAAATTTTTTTTCACGAAATAAAAAAAAATTTTTTTTCTCTTGCCCTCTACTCTTCGGCAGAACCCCCCAGGGGTTCGGGGTTCCCCCCCCAAAACCCCCCCTCGACAGAGAAAGCAAAAAAAAAACCGGGGGGGGTGCGCATCAACGATAATACACAATGGTTCCCTCATTTTATTATCTTTTTTAAAAAAATACGGGGGATATTCTTCCAGGCATGATCTGGGTAAAACTCTAACACTGCCTAAAAGGAAAATTTTTTAACCCTTCAGCAATTTCCGGGGGTATATTTTCCCCAAATATTTTTTAATAAGTTAAAAAAAAAAGGGGTCCTATCACGAAGGGGGGGCCCCAAAAAGTCTTAACAGTCGATTCAATTTTCCTTAAAATTTTTCCCCAAGCTATGAAAGCATGACATAGAAATCCCCCGGAAAAAAAGGGCAAAAAAAATTTAACAAACATAAACCTAAAAAAAGACGAAAAAAAAAAATTTTCGAGCAAGAAGAAAAAAGCGGTGAAAAGGGGGGAAAAAAACATGGGCATTTTGGCGGATGAACCAAAAAAGGTTCCCTGGGTTTTTGTGCAGGTGAAATTTGGCCAATGTACGAAGATAGAAAAAAAGGGGCCCCCCTTTTATTGGGTATAATCTTAAAACGCACCGACATCTGACGTGACGTGGGGGGGAAATACGCGGAGGGGGGGAGAGGGGAAAAAGTATTTGGAACTTACTGTAAATTCCCCCGCATCTCAGTGATTTTTTCGCATGAGTGGGTGAGATCTGAGTAGAGCGCCCCTGTGAGCTTTCTCTCTGCGTCGCGTAAGCCAGGACTCATTATAAACCCCCAGCATCTCAGGTGGGTTTGTTTCGGATAGGTGAGTGCATAAACAAATTAAAAAAAAAGAGACTGTTTGAAACATTGGCGATCTTGACCCCAAGTTTTGGTACTTGATCGCGCATGGGGGCGCTGCCCGCAATCCACGACGACTGATGACATGATAATTTTCAATTTCGACATTTGTCGAAAATGACAAACCACGTAATAATTTCAGAATAATTCTATTTGTCATTGAAAAATTAATTATAGAAAATTTTACCATGGACTTGAATTATAACCGTCGAAAAAGGAATGTTTTGTTATTCGAGTTGACGCTGAAATTCCTCGAAATATTCTTTCACTAGGTAAAAAATGCTGCCCCAAAAAGGATACTTATTTCCATCCATCAGTTGCAGACTTTTTTTAAAAATGGTACTTATTTCCATCCATCAGGTTCCATTTCCTATCCCCCTTTGAGGAATACGAAATTTCATGGGCTCCTTTGTGCTAATAAATTCAAAATTATTGAAGGTTTGTTGTAAATGTAATTTGTTTTATTTTGGTTGATTTGATGATAACGACTGAAGAATATTTTAATTTTGTTGTTTTTGGAGTTTTAAAATTTTTTGTCTGTAGTTGTACCTTGTCCTAGATCAATAAAATGTGTTTTTTTAGTGTTCAACCTATTATTTTGTTTTATGGATGTTTAATTTTGTTCTTGATATCTGAAATAAAAATTTCTTTTAAACTTTATTTTAACCACGAACGAACTAACAGATTCTACGAAACGATTACTGTATATATTTTATTAGTGATCGTTTTCCATTTCCCGTATTTCATACGATACAAATTTCATATGGAATACAAGAATGGCAAATCGATCCCTATAAAAATATACCATATCAATCATATAAAAAAATAAGCTTTGAAAAACCCGCCTTATCTCAATCGCTTTTTTGTACTTAGTTCGGCCAGTTGCGAGATATGTCCCACTTCTAAACTTTCCAACTTTTTCTGCAGTTTTTACAACTCTCTTTATTTTTAGTTTCTCTTTGGGGGGTGGGACCTGCGTGGAATAGAGGGGTCCTCGTGACATTTTTCCCCACAGTTCAAAATAGGAGTAGAGACCGATTAAAAATAAGGTTGCCAGAATCAAGTTAGGAACCCCGAAAAATGGAAAAATGCGAACTGCCTTCCCTCTAGTAATCTTGGCCGATCTTTGAACTTGCACTAACCCCCCTTTGTGAGTTTTAAACTACCGCTTTTAGCTTTTATCTTTTGTTCGAATTAGGCTCATTCAGGAGAACTTCATATATTTTTATTTTTCAATAACTAATAATCATGGCTGTTTCCTATTTGGGGGCATCTTGGAAGTTGAAATATTTTCAGACATTGGTTATTCCTCAGTGTCAGTTGAACTTTGGCCAAAAAAAAATATTCCTATTCAGGAGACCATTTTTAGTAAAGAACAGTTTTGGATATTGGGATTTGAAATGAACCCCTAAACTCTACTATTTCAGATGTTGGTTCTTGACTTTTGTAAGAGTTTGTGTTGATAAGACGCCATTTATGAATCTCAAAATATGAAAATATATATTTTAGTCTTTTGGAAGAAAATGGCAGTTATATGGATCACTTGAAATTTTCTTTGCTAATTCAAGCTATAAATTAAAAGTTATAATTTTCACCATATTCATCTGTCTCATTACTTTTCAAATTACATTCTCTGCAAAAATAATCCGAAAAAAGGTAGTTACAATCGCTCTTAAGTGCTATTGATTTGCCAGAGGTAATATTCTTCAGTGATATATGTTGGGTGCATAAAAATTGCTGAAAATCTGCATGAAGGTTTTTGCTTAGAAACAGTTTGAATGCATTTTGTTATTTGAAAAAAAGTGACCCAAAGGGGAGGACACTTTTAAGGCAAATCTAATAAAATTGCTGAAAGCTTTTCTTTAAGGCAACAAACCTGAATTGAAGATTTTCAAGCCTTTTGCATGTAAGATATATTTTGTAGACTATTTACTGAATAAAATATTACAAAATTCAAAACAAATTTTATATAGAACAATAAAAATTAAAAAATTCAATTAAAACTTACTATAAATCATTGGGTTGTAGGCTGAATTTTTTTTTTGAAAAAGTGGCCTCAGGCGGGAACTACTTTTGGGGATTTTGACAACAATTCTAAATTTCTTCTCTCATCTTTTTGACAATTTTTTTCGTGATATTCGTCATAAAATGGAATAAATCTAATTAGCTGGTAGTTGGGCCCGTTATTTTGATTCCTTATCTTCTCCTGTTTACGTTTACCCAAATTGCCCGGAGAAGTTCGAAAAATTATTTTTTTTTTATTCATTCTAATTGTAATTTTCCCCAGGCCATCAGCATTTCTTCGTCAATTTATTTTTTTTTTTAAATGAAGTTACCTCAGATTTCCACCATACATGCTGACGTGTGGAAAATTAAAACCTATGGTGGGGTACTTTTTATTAGCCCCCGGCTAAAATCCATGGCTGAAAATATTCAACAAACACGGGTGGAATTCGAAGCTTTCGATATCATCGTCATATCAGTCGATGGGAAAAACCGGAAACATTCAATTCATATTATGAAAAGGAACATCATAAGAAAAGCACTTTTCTACGGAAATTTTTTTTTTGCCCATACAGTTTTAAAAAAATATTTTTTAAACGGGCATCGTCAATTCTTTACACGCCTCGTGAAATCAGAACCCCAAGATGTGCGTTCATGAAAATCATACAAGTTATAGAGAATTTCATGTTGATTACCGTAGTGAAATCGTGCAACGTCAATTTTGTACACCCCTCGTAAAATCAGAACCCCAAGATGTGTTTTTATGAAAATCATACAAATGCTGATTATCATTTTTCTTATCACCCTTAATAGAAACTTTCCCCAAAAAAATGTTGGGGGACAAGAAAAATAATTCCACTACGGTAATCAACATGAAATTATCTATAACTGATATGATTTCATTAACCACATAGGGTTCTATTTTACAAATTCAAGTTTAAAATATATATATATATATATATATATATATATATATATATATATATATATATATAATTTAGAAACTTTTTGGGTGGAAGAAAAAACTATTCTACTGTGGTAATCAAACAGCATTTGTATTGTGATTCGACAGGTACAAGTTTTTCTATCAAAGAGAGGCTACGAGTGTCAAAATAAATGAATGGCAATGAACAGAGACGGCCGCAAATAACCTCGAATCGAATGTAAATGACGTGAAGAAAAAAAGTGGTCGGGTGACCACTGCTGTGTTGTAGGGTGCAAAACAGCGTTTAAATGCACCCACGAATACAGAATTATGGTTTTCCTACGTGAGCTACAAACGTTTGGAATACATCGCCTTCGCTTGTTGACTGGCACATGGTTTGCCCCATTCTTGTTCTAAATAACTTGTTTTAGAAGTCCCTCGGCGACGTTTATGTATGAGAAATCTGCAAGTGCAGGAAGTTTTGTAACTTCTCTGTACAAACAATCTACAAAGAAAAAAGTCAATTGTCAAATCTTGCAAGTTCAATTTTCACAATGATATAAACAGTTACATTTTTATACCAATTTTACAATAATCTAAAAAACATGCATGAAACATATTTTTTAGTCAAATTCTGACAGAAAATGTATGTATAAAATAAAACGATATTTTCAATATATTTTTTTATATTTCTTCAATATTTATTAATATCTCTTCATTATTTTTGTTTATTCGTGTAATTTACTCCTACATCAGATATGTAAGTTTGAATTAAATCAATTATTTGTGAAAATATTCATTCACTTCTAATTTGATAGAGTACTGATATGTCGTCGCTGTTGCTTGGCTAATCACTTTCGCATGTATGCTGAAATAATCAATTGTTTTTACTTCCCGCACCTGACACAAATGACCCGAACGCACTAATGCGGCTCGTTTTTTCACAGAGTGTAAGGGGGCTTTCCCCCTACTATCAAACTTTAGCGCCTTTTACTAATCTCGGTTTTTGCCTCAGGCGCCACCTTTTGGTTTATTGCGGAAAATGCCACTTTTGCTCCGGGCAGTCTCAGTGAAGAGAAACACTCCAGGGGTCAGTATAGTAGTAACAATATAACGGGGCCAGCAAGGCGGCTTTTAATTGCCCTTAACTTGGTTTCTAACCTGGGTGCCGACTGCGCACTAGATGATTCTATTCTACTCAAGATGGTAATAAAATACTCTAGTCTATTAACAGGATAAACGGGTATATTATCTTTTTACCAGAAAATACAGGCAGGGCGGCCTGGCAGCCTCAAGTTATTACAACAAATAAACAACTGGCAAGCACTTTTACAAGGCAGGAAGGTTTTCCCCTTTTTAATCAAGCAGGGTAAAATTATTATAGTAGAAACCCAAAAGGCTCATGCGAGGGGTATCGTACAGAGTAGTATGCAAGCTCAAAACGGGTGAAAAGCGGGGGGCCCCTGACTATTTGTAGTGTGAAGCGGGTATCAAATGCAAGCTTTACGGATGGCCAAAGCGACTTTAATCTCAGTAGCAGATCGTAATGCTCCACGTAGGCTGGCTCAACCTATACTTCCTATTTGGGAGCCTAGTTTTTTATCTCCCTCTATCTTTTTTTTCCCTACTCATTACTACTTCGGATCGTATAAAGGGTTGAGATCAAGAGATGTCTACTCCCTCAGTGACCGACCCAATATCTCCCCACTCTATCTCTATATTGTAGGTGGAAGATGGTTCTCATCCCCCTTGAAATACCACCATATCGACTTTGTTGCTGTGAAATGGATCATTCCATGTTTCAGTGTTCGGTCGATATTTTCCCAGTCTCCCTCTTTCCTTTTCCCCAATTCCTCCTTTATTTTCAGCTAATGGTAATAATGATGAAGTCTCCTAGAGAAAAACCCACTCCGGAAGTAAATACCTCTCCATTCAGTTTCCGGGCGAGAGGTCTCGAGGAATCAACATGTTAAGTTAATTTTAAACATCCTGGACTCAACAAGAACATCAATGACGTCCACCATCACCTACAGACAAAAAAAACCGATATTCCCTCTAACAGAAACAAATTGAACTCGTCCACCAACAAGGTCCAAAATGCTTTGTCCTGGTTCGCTCCATTCTCAAATTCAGGTTAAAGGTAGGGGTCGCCTTACGCTAAGGACCTTCATGCCACGAGGATTTGGAACCGAAGACTTTGATGTGAGTTTTAAGCTACCCGATCCAAAGTGACTAAGTTCCTCTGCCTTTATCCCCCATGAACCTTCATATAACAACCTCTTTGAGTTTTATCACTCAAACTGGACTACATTCAGGAAAACCATCCAACAGCTGAAACCATAATCATGGGGACTTCAATGTACATAATGCTGCCGAAATTCTCTAACAAACAGATGATGCAGGTCGTCAAGCTGGGCCTTGCCATCACTCATGGTCTGAACAACGGTAGGCTCCAACCCCGCATCCCTGATGTCAACCAGTCTCCCAATACTTCCTCCCCTTCCTCACTACCAACCCTGACCCGTATAGATTTTAGAAGTTTGTGCCCATTGGAAGAAGTTTGTTTCTCTTCAGTAGATCAACACGATGTGCTGAGGCAATTTCTGAAATCATCATGTTAGGGATGCAAACTTACATACCGAATACCGAAGAAGAACATCATCCGATAAGACCGGGTTTTAAACAGAAACTGCTCTAGAGCTGTGGCTTCAAACAGGAAAGCACCATCGATGGCAAAAATCCGGGACCTGAGACCAGAGCAGCAACGTTGGGCTAGAGGCATATGCAAAGAGACAATAGAATGTTCAAAAGATGCTCATAATCCCAAAAAAAAGATCAAAACTTGTTGAATGTCCCAACGGATCCCGTTCATTTTGGTCTTTCATAAAGCTGTGGGAAGAAACTTCACTTCCAGCTCTTTTCCTCCCTAACCAAAGAAGATGGAACACTAGCAGACTGCCCGGGAAAAGCCAATATCTTTGCGCACCTATTTGCTGGAAATTCCACCCCTGGATTCTTCGGAAAACAACCCCGAACATTACACCTATTGACAGTCACATGCCGAGATCACCTTTCGCCAACGTACTATCAGAAGATTTTGCTGGGTCTAAACACCAACAAAGCCTGTGGTCTGACGGAACCCCGCCGATTGTTCTCAAAAAAAATTTGAACTAACACCTGTTTTTTTGCAAGTTGTTCAACCACTCTTACAATTTGGGGTATTTCCGCCCAATTGGAAAATTGCAAGGTACAGCCAGCCCCTAAAAAGGCAAAAGACCCTACCTAGCAGCTACAGACCTATCGCACTGCTATCTATTATTTCAAAGGTCATGGAAAAACAATCAACATCGAGCTCATGAAATATCTGGAAGACTCAGGAATTATCAATGTTTAGGCAATATGGCTTCCGCCATCAGAGATCAACTGTGACCTGCTCCCTTACGTCTCACATATATGGCAGCTATCTATTAAAAAAAGTATGGAGAAACTTTAGCTGTGGCATTAGATATCTCAAGGCGTTCGATCGAGTTTGGCACCAGGGACTCCTCGCCAAACTTCCCTCTTTAGCTTGCCCCCTCAGCTGTGTTCTCCTGCTGCTAGTTTTCTCTCAAAGGGTCTCTCCCGTTGGTCGATGGGTTTCATCTGACACTCCTCATAAATCTGGTGTTCCGGGATCCCTTCTAACACCAACACTATTTTTACTTCACATCAACGACCTGTTGAAAACAACTTCATGTCCCGTACACAGCTTTGCCGATGATAGTACCCTCCATACCGCTTTCTCTTCCAGGGGCCCTATATCCCGCCCGTGAAACCAGAAATGAACGGGAAGGGAAAAGTTAACAATATAAATATGGACTTTTCCCAAAAAACTCATTCATCCAAAAAACTGCGGGCTTTGGAACTCTTTTCCCCAGGGGGGGTTTTTAGGGCATACAACCTCAGAAATTTAAGAAGAACACCAACTCCTACCTTTTTTCCCCTTTGGGTTTTCCCACGATGTTCTCCCGGCTTTTTCAGGATACCCCTTTTCTGGGAACCAGAATAAAAAAAAAAAACATTTGGCCCTACTCCTCCCACTTTGGATCGTAGGGAAGGGGGGGAGGGGAGATGTCTCCCCCCTCGGGACCGACCCAATATTCTCCCTCTATCTATTTGGCCCCTACCCCCTCACTACCCGGATGGGATAAAGGTGAGACGCGAAAAAATGTCTACCCCTCGGGGACCATATCAATTTCCCCTTTTTTACCCTTCAGCCACGCTGGGGGGCCCCGGAAGGTGAGCCCCGAAAATGTCTCCCCTTCATGGGGGCCTCCCCCGTCTTCCTATCTTGTAACGATATATTATCTGTTACATTTCTTTTTTATGCCCCAGAGATACAAAATAATAAAAAAGGTAGCGGGGAATTTGTCTTTTAATTTCCCCAAACTGGAATCACTATTGTAAATCTTAGCGCCATCTAATGGCGAACAGTCGTGGAGTTGGGGAGGAAGATGGCGTGAAGCATTTGACAATTTGATTTGCTATGGAAGGAAGCGACAGGGGATTCTCGGCCCCCTTTGCGATCGATCCTCGATCGGGGAGTCGTAGTTCCCGAAGTTTGTCAACCATTGGTAAAAAATATAATTTTGTTCATATTAAATAACTAATGAATCAGAGCATTTTTCCCCCTTTTTTTGGTAAAGTGATTTCCAAAACAGTGAGTTTTGTGTGATACCAGGGGATGTAAAGAAAAGTTGTTTGGCCATTTTTTAAAAAAAATCTTGAAATATTTTCTAACAGGGGCGGGGAAAAAATTTCTTCCAAAAATTACGATATATTGATTCATCTATAGCCGTTGATCAGTATACAACGAATAAATTTAATTGGGGCAATCCCTTTAAATTTATTCCAGTGCAGTATCATATTTATTTTTAAATTAGTTCAGGCGGAAATTTTAAATATCACATGTAATATATCAATTTAATCAAAGATATCGTTTCCCCTCTCATCTGATTAGATTCTTTCTCTGACAAAGGCTTCATTGGGGTTTAAAAAGGGGTTTTTTCAAAATATGGTATCACTTACACCGTATTTGTATATATTTTGGTGTCAATCACAAGAAGTATGATATATTTGTTTGAAGGTTGTGGACGATGTGGTAACTTAGTCACTCTCGTTTCGGACGTCCACCGTCTTAATAGATTTGAAAAGTTTTTACGACGTTTCGAATGCTTGTATCTACAATCGTTTTCAGGTGAATACTGGATTCACCTGAAGACGATTGAATCTACTTTGTACTCTCTGAATCCATAAGACGATGGACGTCAATAATAATCAAATATGATTAGTTGAATATTATATATTTTTCATGGTCTTTTGGATATATCTTTGATATGGTTTCGTTTGGTGATAATTATCACAGAGCTGTGATATGTATATATATATATATATATATGGAAACCAGCATTACATATTAATATATATATATATATATATATATATATATATGTAATGCCTGTTAACCTTTTATATATATATATATATATATATATATATATGGAAACTCAGAATTTCAATATTTGTTATACTGCAAAAAGCCTTGTACATTTTAAATAGACTAATATAAAGTTTGGTATTTGTTTTATTGTTGTAGTGATTTACAGAAAAACGTATTTGATTTGCAATTATTATCGGCTAGGAAGTTTGAATGTTTATCTTAATTCAAAAAAAAATTCTGGAATCCATTCAAATTTAAATTTTTTAAAACCTTTGCTTAAAACATAAATAAATTTGAAACTAGCAAGGCGGCCCAGAACTCCACCCTCTTACTGAATAGTCTGGGCATTCTATTACAAAAATTTTTTTGTTATAATCTTTATCTTACTTGTATTTCCCCGACCAAGCCAAGTTGGGCCAGGAAGGGGGGAGACGCAGGAATGTCCACCCCTTCAGTGCAGCCTCCACCCGTGTTCATCCCTTTTTTACTCTAGTATTTCCCTGAACAAACCTGGGCTCAGGAAGGTGAGACGGAAAATGTCTACCCTTCATGGCCCCCATTCTCCCTACTACTTTTATGTCCCTCTGATATTATCTTGAAAGTCACGCTGGAGCGCAGGAAGGTGAGCCCGGAGAAATGTCTATCCCTTCAGTGCGACCTCCGCCCGTGCTTCATATCTCTAGCTTTCTTTCCTCTATTATTTCCATTGAAAAAATCAAACGGCGTATCACATTACTGGACTGCTTTTTTTGAAAGGAAACAAAATTACTCACCAGCTTTATTTCCTTGCCCCGGTCGCGGTCTATCGATGTTTCCCGTGGTGATACTAAGCGGATCTCAAACCGACTGAAATTATTAGCGCAGCATTAAAATGAATATGGGCCTCTCGGTATGGTTCGATCATGCGCGAATCCCCATGGTACTTACAAATATTTCCGATACCTTTCCTGATAGAGAATATTTCAAACTTCGGTCTGTTCCGCTATCACTGCTTCGCAAGCCGGTCAGGGACGGTGCTAGGCTACTTCGGTAGTTGGCTCACACTTCAATCTAGTTGTCGGCCACGTGACTGCTGGTGCTAGACTCAGAAGCTAATGATCCTTTGAAATCTTTCTAAACGGGCTCCATTCGGTTTCCCCTTTTTTGCTGATATCTCTCGACCGAGTTTAGGCACGCGCCGATTTGGGTTCTGCCGACTTAGATTACAAATTATATTTTGCATATTATATCTACCCAGCTTGTGAAATTTTCCTCGGTGGCAATCTACGTGATGTGACGTCGGCCGGATGACGTCAGATGGCAGTGGGCGATTTTGCTCGAACGATTTTATTTCTCTGGCTTCTACCGGGTGACTGAATGATCTCGACAACGTTTGTTCATACTTTAGCTGGCTCGATGAAAAGTACTTTCTCGACTCGCTGCCTTGCGCAAAATAAAATCGCGCATTCTTTATATGCACGCGTCGCGGCGTCGGCGTGATCTACGGAGGTTGTTTAGCCTATTTATCGGGTTAGGTGTAATCCACGGGTTTATCACGAACATGAATGGTATTTTTAGACCTATTTACCGACGAGATGAATTTAAATCCTAAATGGAGCTTTTGGTTTGTTTAACATAGCGGAAAAATCTAACCCCAGTTACCCTCCTTCCCTTTGAGGGAAAAAAGAGAAAAAACTTTTTTTTCTCTTTTTAACTCTGCTGTACGGGTTAAAAGGGACCTGGTATCCTTTTTATCTATAATATTCTTTTACAAACTAATTCTTTCCGAGGTGAACATTCTCAAAAACTTGGATAAACAGACGGATAGCACCCTTTTGTTGTAACAACTCGAATAAAGAGAACAAATAAGATCTCGGCATAAATAGAAGGTAACCAAAATATCAAAATAGTAATTCTCATCACTACTTATATCTAAATTCGGGGTGGGCCCACCTGATACATAAAATACGAAACATCAATAAAATAAACTTAAATGTGGACCTAAATAATTCCAAAAAAACTCTTGCCGTTGCCGGGTAGGAAAAAAAACTGGCCAGGACTACTGTTTTCCCCTCCAAATAATGATCATTGTCAAAAAACATATTACCAGTCAAAAGAAATTTTTGAAAAAATAGTCATACCACTAATAAAGCTAAAAAAAATGGATTGGATGCTGCGTCCGCATCCTGATCCTACAGGTCTGTCTACGGCATCAAACTAATAGGTGCGAACATCCCATCGGGGACATGTGGGTCAGGATACTACGTTGACATCGGGGGACGGGCGCCGTCTTCTTGAACTGGTCTCCTCTGGGGGGTGGCTTGTAACGAGGATATTTCGGGGTTAACATGTCCCTTAGTCCACCTCGGGCACTGGACTATGGGCCAGGCGAGATCTTCAACATGCGGTGGTCCTGGTCGTCTTCAAGGTTTTGTTGGCCCTCCCACGGGATTGGCTTGCGGTGTGTATGGCGGTGTTCTACGGTGGTTGATTCCAAGTTCCTTGTATCTCTGACAGGAGTCGCACTTCTGACGTATTTGGGCACGCCGCGGAACATGCCTGGCCAGTAATAGTGAGAGGCGATCCTGGCTTTGTCTTGGCAATGCCAATATGGCCGGCATTGGGTGCATCGTGCATCTCATGCAGTATATTGTCACAAGTTAGGGAAAATCATTTTACTTTCCCAAATTACCAGTTCATAATTCAAAGTTAATAAATCAGGCCATTCAATAATCAACAACAAAAATAGGCCGACAATGCAAAACATTTGTGCACATTTCAAGCGACCTAGAATTCCCAAAAGAATAAAAATATAACAAAGAATTACTGAATTCTAAACTCGATCAGTCGATGGATGAAAACAATTAGTTTTTCGAGGTAAGGGGAAAAAGGGGAGTCAGTAGTTGTCAGGTCTTGAGGTGTGCCACAAGTCATGAGTCAGGGGACGTGTCCCTGAAGAAAAAGCTGGAAACCTGAGAAATGTAGGGTTTTTATTCTTAAGCTGCCGTTCTGGCAGCGTTGTATATATATTCCTTAGGTGTAAGTATATTTTTTTGTATATATTTTTGTTGAAAATGAATATTGTATGTTTGTTTTGGATTCTGAGTTCATAATCTAGGTTATCACAAAACCCCTCTGAGCTACCAACTCTCTTTAAGGCCCTTTAGGCAATAGACCTATGACAATATTGACCCTTGTCATTTTCCATGGCTTGGACAGTTCTGGCTCCGTAAGGTCGTTGGAGTCCAAAAATGGCAGTACAAGCGGTCTTCTCGGATACAATAGTCTGGAAACGTCTGGACTTCGTTGTACTTCTTCTCTTTTGGTCATCCATGACAGATGGCTACTGGTTCGACAGCGGTCACCTCTTGACTGTTCTCCTGTCTCTTCGTCTAGTGGATCTCTCGATAAAGCATCTGCTACTTTTTTCCCAGCCGTCCTCGGCTCCAGCGGGGCAGGCGTCCCTGCAGTGTTTTTGATGGAATGCAGCCAGCGGTCCTCTTCCTTTTGGTCGGTGATGACCGTGAAGGGGTATACTTCAAGTGGGGCGTAGCTTCTCGATTCCCATAGGCATTCCTTTTCGGTCACGGAATAGGCCCTTCCTGCGGAGGTTAAGGATCGGCTATCAAAAGCGATGACGTGTTCGTTGTCATCTATGGCTCGTCAGGAAATCCTAAGCCTTGATCAGAGCATCTGTCTGCAAGGTGAACGGCTCATCGAAGTTGGGGCAGGTGAGGACGGGTTGCTTCTGTGAGGAACTTCGCTTCTGGAAAGCTTCCTATTTTTCCCAGGTGCCTTGCCAGCGGCTGTTCTTTCGAGACGGTGCAACAGTGCTGCTACTTCAGAGAACGCTGGCAAAATTGTCGGTACCACGATGCCATGCCGAGAAAACGCCTCAAACTTTGCACAATGGAAGGAGCGGTCAATTCCACAATGGGGGCCACTTTCGGGGCCCGTTCGGATGCATTCTGACGTCACTAGGTGCCCGAGGTATTTGGTGATCTCCTCCCAAACTGGAATTTATCTGGATTGACTCGCAGAATGGCAGCATGAAGGCGACGGAACATTTCCTGTAGGTTAGCGAGATGTTCTTTAAACGTCTTCCTATACAATGATGTCCAGATATGCAAACAGAATGGGTCCATCTCCGGTCCGATGATCTTTCTACCCAGGCGTTGGAATGTCGCAGGAGGGGTTGGAGGCAAACGCTAACTCGGAACTGGAATGGCCCTTTTGTCAGGTACAGTAAAGGGCGGTCACCGGTTTACACACAAAAAAACCAGTGTTGACATATTTCGGGCACAGACGCAAGACCCCCCTTATTTTAAGTACAGAAAAACAATTATCGTTCTGAAAACGTGAAACTACGAGTTATTTTTTGACGGAATTATCATGGACAGAGCATACCAACCAATTATGTAGAAACTTCGAAGTGCCTGCTCAGCATCAAATGCTTGAAAAAATCATTGCAGCAAACACATTCTCATCACCTGTATTATGCCAATTTTCACTCCCACTGAGATATGGAATACTAAGTTGGAAACAGTGCTAATGTAAAGAGTTTTATTTTAAAAATACGTGATACGCATTTTGGGAATATTGATAAGAGGACTGGCTGTAGAGAACTTTTAAAAAAACTAAAAATCCTGACATTATTTAGCGTATATATTCTGGGGGTGTGTATATATTTTATAATAATTATAAAAACATTACAATGTGCTTCCCAAAACATGATCATAACATCGTTACCGCAATATGTTACAGCCCAATTCTCCTGTCCACTTTATCAAAAAAGTTTTATTTTATGGAGTGCAAATTATACAACAAATTAAATCCGGATATAAAGTCAGCACAAAAAGTCAGAATAATCAAAAATAGACTGAAAGAATTCTTAATTGAAAAGTGCTGCTCTCACTAGATGAATTTTGATAATTTTTTTTGGTGCATGTGTGTGTATGTACTTATTTATTTATAGTATAATATTTTGTATTATTTATTTTGTTTTCTCTGACATAATACGTACTAGTCAAACTGTTTCGTCCAAGTGACTCCATTACATGGTTTTGGTTTTCCTTTTTTCTGCGTTACTATGTAACAATTTTTTTTACTGTGTTATATCTCATAATTTTGTTATATGCATTCTGTGTTTTGACATGTTTTTCCATTTATATTTCCTTGTGAATAAAGAAAATGGTAAACGAATAAAGTATCTATCTATCTATCTATCTACTATCTTCCGATAGTGCGACCTGCCAGTATCCTTGTCGAGGGCGATCTCAAAATATATCGTGGGGGCGTACTTGTCAAGGACGGGATTGATGAACGGCAACGGGTAAGCTCCTTCATGGAGACGGAATTGACTTTCTGGAAGTCGATGCAGAACCTCGGCTATCATCTTTCTTTCGCATGATGACCTCAGGCGAGCTCCATGGGCTCTCGGAGGTTTTATGATGTTCTCCTGTATCATTCTGTCCTTCGGTATCTGGGTCTGTACCGGTGTTTTATCGGCTCTGGATTTGGAGGCGGATCCTATGTTCCACCAGCGGCGTTACTCCTGAATTTCCTCCGAACGGTGCAATTCATCCTGCAAAGGAACGTAAGCGGTCTTCTTTTCCCGGAAATGTAGGGCTCAGTAACTTCAATGGAAGGCATGGTACGGGGGGAGCTTCCATTTCAATGGGTTGGTTCTTTACAAGATTTTACCACTTCCTAAATCCGAGCTGTATTTTCCCCGGTATGTCCATTCCTAAAACCATATCGGATGATAGTCCACACAGGTGTTCAAAGTATCATCAAACGGTGTTCTCCCAAATCGGATCTCCACGTGATACGTTGCGGGGACGGTAACGGTTTCTCCATTGGCATCGGACAGAACTCTTAGCGTGGGAGTTTTCAGTAGTCCTAGCTATCCTGTCACCGACATAGAAGATTACGGCACCTGTGTCAATCAGCGCTTCAGCGGTGCCACCAGGAATTTTGATGGAAAAATGCGGTGGTCGGGGTTGTGATGCTGGCGGTGGGTGAGGCGTTATGGGGGGGTGGCTGCACGTGCCTCAAAATCGCGGGAGCGCCCTATGTTTTCGGCCGTGGGCACGGGCAATCACGCGACATTACTCCGTGTCGCTTGCATCGGAGCAGAATATCCCTTTGGGGCTGGTTGGATTTGGGTTCCCAAACTGCCATGTCTGCCCGCATCGCCAACCTCTCGGTTTCCTTCGATGGGGCGACGGTTGACTGGGCTGCTTTGGCTCATGACTGGCTGGACTAAGCAAGCCCATCGACCACTGGTGTGGCTGATGGGATCCGTATGTGCCAAAAGCGGCGCTGGAGTCGTCCTCGAGCTTGTCCCAAACTCTTCTCGGAAAACTGTACTCTCCCGGCAGCTTTGGCGAACTCATGGACGTCGTTGAAAGGGCCTCCTGATTTCCGGGCTCTGGTTGTTCAATTCGATCTGGCGAAATTCTACCATGGCGGCGAATCAGGGTCTGCGGTCCGTGATGTAGGCTGCTCGTCACCGTAATTGTGGGCACTACTGGCGGCTGTGCGATGGTCGTAGCGACTCTATTGTTGTCGTGGCGGGAAACTGGAACGGCGGTGACGGTTGGGGCAGGTGATGCTGCTCGTCCTCCTCGGAGGAATTTTACTATTCGTATTCGCTTCTCGTCGACGGTTCCGGTGGTCTCTAGGCGAAACCTAGCGAGCTCGGTATCTAGCTCCTCTTTAAGTAGCTGGTATACCCATCCGACGCGGGTGTCGTTGGGATCACCTCAACACTTGGACTCAGCGGCAGTGGGCACCTGGCAGGTCCTGGAGTGCTTACTGGAACAGTGGTGGGGTTTCCTTGCGTTGTGGGCATCTTTGATCAGCACTTTGAATTCAATTCCTTACTCGAGTCACGGTCAGGATTCAACTTTTAGTCTCGTGCTCGTAGCTTGAGAACCGAACCTCCATCGATGAACGGATGGTGGGGATAGCTCCTGCGCAGTCAGAGGTATCGCATGGACGCCCAGCTCTCTTTTTGAACTGAGTTTGACAAACTGTCAAAGTGACAGGTCAATGGCCTTCAACGGATTCCGGTTTGATTCACCCTGCGGAACTAGCTTCACGGATTTACAACGGGCTTGCTTTCTCTCTCTTAACCCACGTATCTCGCGAACGGTGAACCTGAACGGAAACGGATGACGGCAATCGATTTACACCCGCTAGAACCTATTGAACGAGGAATCACTCGGCCTATTGACTCTCTTTTGAGTAAAAATTTGGGACATCTTTAAAAATGACAGGTCTGCCGCTTTCGGTGTATTTCGATGCGGTATATCCTAAGGAACTCGTTTCAGGACCTTTCAACGGTCTAGGAGCTTCGGATAATTTGTTCAACTCGGATGCTGTTTTTTGACCAATTTTCCTATATCAGGGTCTCGGTACACTATAAAAACCGTCCTGCTCGGGCGCAAATTTGTAGGGGCTTTCTCCCTACTATCAAACTTTAGCGCCTTTCATAATCTCGGTTTTGCCTCAGGCGCCCCTTCGGGTTTTTATAGTGGAAAAGTCCACTTTTGTTCCGAGCAGTCTCAGTGAAGAAAAAAAACACTCCAGGGGTCAGTATAGTAGTGACGATATACGGGGCCAGCAAGGGGGAGCGATTGCCCTTAACTGGGTTTCAAACCGGGTGCCGACTGCACCAGATGCAACAAACAAACAACTGGCAAGCAAGTAGGAGATTTAAGCCGGTTCTGGATCTTTCCACCACTTATGACCTTGGCCCCAACGCACGCCCTGACGAGAAGGGTGTTTGGCTCGTGTGTGAGTGTACCTTTCAACCTTGAGTGACCTTGAGATGTGGCGGGGTAGAACGCACGCCCCTGACCTTGAAGGGAGTTTAGTATTTGTAAGTGTATTGTCAACCTGAAATGACCTTCAAAATGGGACGAAGTAGGGGGCATTGCATATAATTCAAGGTGACTGGTGCCTCATGGGAGTCTGACATTAAAGGGTAACCCAAGGTAGAGTGGATGGATAACATTGGGAGGGGTAGGGGACATAGACGTACGTGATCTTTTAACGTTGTCTGTCCTTCATCTTAGGCCCTTGAGCATTAGTGGAAGTGATATCGTCCAGACATGCTTCACCTTGGGATGCCCCGGCATTGGGAGAGTGCATATCGTTCGTACCACCTTCACCTTGGGATGACCTTGTCTTTGGGGGGGAAGGATTTTTTACCCCATTCGATCTTTATGACCTTGACATTGAGTTGGAATGGAACGGGCAAACATTTTCGGTGACCTTTCCCCAATCCCCGACGTTGTTCAATAGTAAATCGCATCATGCACCCAAGGTCAAGTCGGGGAACCAAACGGAGGTATCTTTGGCCCCACCCCACTAAAAAAGATGTGGATGCAGTCCTGTATTGTTTCTCCTCGACATCGAGAGAATTTTAAAAAAAATGGTTTTTTAATTGTGGTAAATCGTTTACTCGTAGTGATAATCGGTCGCCATCAACCAAAAGAGTTGTGGGGGGTCCTTCAACAAAGCGTTAAAAGGGAAAAGGCGATGATGACTTTTTCCCTTGCCCATTGTATACATGAATTTGTAATGTGACACTACCTATGGTAAAATTTCGCACAATAGAACATCAGCAAAAGGACGAATTCATGTTGCATTTGGGTAATGGGGCAATGATGGAAATGCAGAGTCCCGTATTGCCATAGAGTGGCTGCGATAATGTTATACTGAGTAGGGAACTTTTTTCAATGAGATCAAGCACAGAGTCTTTGGGACTTTGGAAAAATCATTAATTACAAACCAATAAAAGGTGAACATGGAAGTGTTTGGCAGTTATGTCATCAAACCCCGGGGAATTGAAAGAATCAAATCTTTTCAACTCTCGGAACCGTTCCCGCGATCCGGGGGTTTTTGAATGGGTATGCGAATTTCCCCGGATATTTATCGCTAAAACACGGTTTGGGGGCGTGATTCGGTTAGTTGTAACATCAAAATTGTCCAAAAAAAAGTCCTTCATAATATTTATTTGCTAGGATGGAGTTGAAAAAAAAATTTGTTCCTTGAGGTGAATATAAATGAATATAGCCCCTTGATGGATCATCATCATAAAAGCCCCCGGAATTCATCGAAATAAAAAAGGTGTGATCAATGTGAAGAATGAAGATCAGCACTGCTTCGCCTAGGCTGGCATAAATTATTTCCCGATCGTTACGTGTGGAGATGTCCTTCCCCCCCCTATAATAGCGTCCTGAATCGCGCTATAATTTTCCAGTTAAATTGGGATAAAAAACGTTTGAGGTTTGAATGATATTTAGTCAATTTTTAGGTTTAGAGTCAAAAATGAAAAAAAAAAAAGTTCAAATAAAGTTTTGGGTCCATTACGCTCTCCAAAGGAAACTCAGAAGACATGTCAATTTGTTGCTTATCACGTGAGAAAGGAAATAGTCATTATTGTTGGAAAAAAGATCTTTCAAGGTTGGTGTCTAGTGATTTCGCACATGAACACTTTTTTTTTCTGTGTTGAGTGTTTATTATATTTTCTAATGAGCGATTACTTTTGAACACCAGATGCATATTGTAATCTTGTCTACAACAAACCCAAGTTTTGGATAAAAAATTTTGGGAAAGATGGGGGCCCGGTAACACTTTGATGTTTGAAAATTTCAAAAGACAAATGAAGGTGCCATTTGTTGTGTATGGTTTCAATCTGTATGAACCATTTAACAAGCTTACTATTTGTTATCCGATAAAATTTCCTTTAGTAAAAAAATTAAAAAAATTTGTTTCATAGAGGTGGTGATGGGGAAAGGTTTTCCCCAAATAAATAGAAGAAGATTTAAGAAATATATATAATAATCATTTGAGGTAGGGAAACCCGATGCATAAACAAACACCAAAAAGGAAAGGGAAATTTCCCTACTTGTGGTATATGTAAAAAACCCTCTCAGAAGGCGATCCCATCTCAGGGGGGGAGAAAAGTTTCCCAGCAGCGCACTCTGCCTGTAATTTGTTTCAAAATATCAAATTTCATCACCCCCATTGATCCCAAAATTTTGAGGGGTTTTTGGATTGCCATAGTTTATTAAAGAATTTTTGGGGGAAAAGGATAAGGTTGATGTTATTCCCCAAACGGGGGAAAATACATATATTACAAAAATGTCTTAAAATAGCTATCAAAGAAAAAGAGGGTAAAATGAAGAAAAATTATTTGAGTTGGGGGCTAATTTGTGAAGGACTGTGTAGAGATGTTGAAGTGTTTTCCGAAACAAAAATTGATTTGTGAGAAAAAAAGGTTTTTTCCCCTTATAGTTTCGTGGATGACATTGGCAAATTAAATGTTTCGTCTACCAACGAAAAATCAATTCTATGAAAATTTTGGGATAGGAAATTATTTTACAGATTATAGGGGCCCAAATGTGTTTGGGATCTTTTCGAATGTAAGAGCCTGGGAGAATTTGGTTTATATTTAAATCGATGTATTACTGTTGTGGATGTATTCGAAATTTTGAAGGATTCCAGATACATATAAGTTGGATGCCCAAATTATACCGCAGGGGGATTATTTTGGGGATGCGATGTTGAAAACACAGACGTGGAACTTGAATTTTTAAACCCGACATTGTATTAAATTTTTTCAAAAAAAGGTTTCGGGGGGGGGGATTAGTAATAGTAAAAGGGAGCATATAGCGAATGATACGTGTTTACCTGATTTCGATCAGATGAATGTATCATTCATTTTTTTTGGGATAACAAATCTTTTGGTCATGATTTTCAAAACCCTTTACCTCCCGGTTTTTTCGGTTAACCTAAAAATAAATTGGAATGGGGCAGACAATAATTCTATGGATATGTTTTTAGGTTGACCATTACCCCCAAAGAATTCCCGAAAAAAAGATTTTCCCTTTTTCTGGTGGAAAGCATCCCCTCCCAATTCCAAGAGCAGAATAAAAAAATTGATTCTAAATTTGAATGAAACGGAGATACATAGTCCACTATAAGAACTTGGAAAAAACCATCAATAATGGTTTGATTGTAATGATCCCCATCGAATATTGAGATTTAAGCAGATCTTAAGTCCCAAATGCCAATAGGACCAACAATAAACCCTGAAAAATACTTTTATAAACTAATGAACAAAGCAGTTTATGGCAAAACAATGGAAAAGTAGACAATAGAATTGTTAAGACTTTCACCACATTGGCAAAGTGTTCATAGAACAAAAGGGTGCACTCTTTTCTCGACCAAACTTAAAAAGTAGACAATTTTTTCCGAAAACTTTGTTGCAATTCAAAGGGGAAAGTGAAAGTGCACCCGATAAACCACCGTTTTTGGGGTTTCTGTATTTTGGTTACCCAAGACAGTTATGGTTTTTTTACTAGAATGTTTTTAAAGAGATTTAGAATGTTCTCTTATCCGACACAGACTCCTTATTTTAAAAGTAAATACAGACAACTTTTTGATTTTATAAAAGTAATATAACAAATTTGATAATCTAATCATGGGGAACAAAATGAATTCAATATGCCAGTAACGCCATCGTCTTGGGAAATTTTCAAGGATGATTTCCCCGTTGACCCTATAATTATTTTTCTATGGTACTGGGGAAAATACATGTACGAACGCTTGCAACCGAAGTTAAGAGGGCAAAAGGTGTGAAAAGATCAGTAAAAAAGCCAATTGCCCCCTGACGAAAAAAAATTGTTGAAAAGGGCGGTAACATTTTGGGAAGATAAATTTCCCCGAAGCATTTCACATGATATGTATCTGAATTGAGAAAAAAAGTGGCGCTCTCTTTTGTGACGATGCGATTCATCATAGCTAAATTAAAACTATTTTTTCCCAATTGGAAACCATTATTCGTTGCCAGTATAGGTTTGTCATTATATGTGGAAGGATGAGAATGTCATAGACTTCGGCGAAAACAAAAATGTAATAATGCACCGTCTCACGTGGGCCCTGCGGCATTAACTTCAAGCCATCGGATGGGCAATATGACATGCAAGGAAAACGATTGAAGAATTTGGGCAAAATTGAAGAAAGACTGTAACTCGTTCATTTGTAAAAGAATTGTTTAATGATATATCTGAGGATGTATTGAAAGTGGTTCAAAGACAAATCATTCAAGTCGACAAACTCGAAGGAAAATAGACAATATATGAAAAAGGGTTGATGAACTTGAGCAGAAGAAGAAAAGTACATACCGCCCATTGGAGACCTTCACAATATGAATATATGAATATATGTAGAATAGATTTGTAAAAACAGTTTTGTATCTTTTTTTTAAATATAATTTTAAATAGAATGAGTATATTCATTCTTAGTTAGAAATGGTACACCTTTCCCCCAAAAAAAATAACTTGGATATACATTGCAGAATGTTTGACCTACAGTACCATCAGCAAGTGGTTTTTGTGCTTCACTAGTGGAAAACAATGAAATGCCTTCGTTGAATAGAAATGCAATTTAAAGTGGGGGAAAGCGTCCTCTGGGGTGAGGTAAACGTCAGCCCCCGGCAACAAACAACTTTCTAATGGAGGGGGCTAACTCCCCCCTGCATAAATACCACAGTCCATTCCTCCCAAATTATTTTTTATGGTTGGCAGACATTTCGGGGGTTGGGCAATGGTCCCAAAACCCCCATTCATTTTTTTTATGTATTTGATATCAATATTTCAATATTCGTATATACACCATGTATAATATATCCCAAAAGTTAGGGGGAGTTTAATAACATTATAAATTGCGAACATTCATTTCGAATAATAAATGAAAATATAGAAATTTTTTTATATTTAAAAAAAATCAATAGTTTTCAAGAAATTGGAAATAATATGATCTGCCATGATTTCATGTAATTTATGGATAAAATGTTCATAACCAAAAATGGGTGCCATTAACGAATCATAAATATTATTTGGGGATATATGAAAAATAATGATTATTCAATTTAAATTGAAATAAAAAATAATGGCTTCCCACGGATTCGAACTCGGACCCCAATAAATATGTCAATTTTCACAGATATGGCTAATTTCATGATTAAAGGGATTAAAATAATTGGAGCATGAAGAAAAAAATTAGGCCCAAATTGGAACTTTTTATTTGTTTCCCTTCCTCCGAATCCACCCGTCCACCCACCAAGAATGAAACAGATATAATTTTCCAATTTAGGGGGGCGAACAAAAAACCCCTACGCTATGGTGGACTCCATTTATAATCAAAATTTATCAGCCCATAAATAACATTTTTTTGATACTTTAAACCCGCTTTTTTTTTCCTCAAAAAACCCCTTTTGGGGTTTGCTGATATATATAACGAGATTGACAATTTTTTTTTTTAAAAAAACATTTTAAAACTTTCTTATCATAATTTTTAAAAATTAAAAAAAAACCCAAAATTAGGCAACTAGTCTTGTCACCTGTACAGAAAAATGCAGGCCTACGACTCTCAGTGGGAAATTGCAACACTTGTATTAAGGTACTAATGTTTTTTTTGGGCACTTCAAGTTCTATGCATTGGTTTAGTTTAAGCTTTGTTCACATTACAGGGGAAAAATTAATGTTTTATAATGTTGATAAATCTTTGATTATGTACATTGGGATAGTGAACACTTTTAATGAAACATATAACGTTTATAAGAGTTTATAATATATAAAATATATACATTATTTTGTGGTTCTATTATGTTTGGGAAATTGGGACACGACCATATAAAGCCAACAAAATTTTATTTTACTAAGACAGAAAAATTCCCCGGGAAAAGAATTTTTCACTAGGGAAAAAAGTATCTATCGTGCTCATAACTAATTTTCTCGACAAACTGCATAAATTATTTCCCCAAATTTTCCCCATATTCATCAAAGTATCAAAAAATTTTGTGGCGCTACTGGTTTTTTGAGAATTTGTCTGGGTTGTTCTTGATGCATTCCTTACAAAGGGCCCGGGGCATATTTAGATGTTCCTTCGGCCAGCCACCTTGACAATTGTGACAGATCACATTTTCGCCTATTCTGTATGGGTAAAAACCCCCTTTTTGGTTTAGAATCCAACTGTTTTGTAAAAGGCATGATGATATAATTGAAGAACTGCCAATAAGACAATACTGATCAATACGAATGCATGTTAGAATTTTTGGGCTTAAAACCTTTCCGGATTGTAGTATAATTGAAGTGGAGGAGAGATTTTCCCCATTTGAGGCGGAGTGGTGGTGGCACCCCTGTCTGGAACCATTTAAATATGAGTGAGCATAGTGAAGAAATCAGTATTTGAATTATATTCAATTTGACAAGTACATTTATCATGGAAAGTAGAGTGGTAGTTTTGACATGTTGGCATCTATTGATGTCAAAACTTTTAACAAGTAAAGTATTGTGAACGACGAAACCGATGAGATGGGAGAAGTAGTGGAACAAGTTGGCGGTGATGATGAACAATTAATGAGGGTTTTTTGATTTGTCTATCATTCCAAGTATTATTCAATAGCAAAATTTTTGACTTTTATATTTTGTCTATGTGTAACATCCAATATTTGATCAATTATGTTTGCAGGTTCACATATTCTCTCCTCTGGAATCTCATTCGATCAATTGCTACATATTCCCAATATACATTTCTTGCATGTCTGTGAGCAAAATTCCATTACTATATGGTGAATGGTATTCATATTTTCATTAAAAATCCCCCCTCTTATATTGTTCACTGTGTTGATCATTCAGCTGACAAAGTTCGAATGGGAAATTACAACTATATCAACAAGAGACATCTCCACGATGACCTTGGTTTTTGAGTCACTACAAATGTAACTTTCAAATGATAAAATCAGATGGAGCACGACGCAGAAGAGTCCGATTTACGGGGCACCCCGAATGAGAGAGGGAAATGAGTATATATATATATATATATATATATATATATATATATATATATATATAAAGTGCAGAGTTTATACATCAACATCAGTTGTTCTCTTCACTCCTTCAATCAAGTTTTGTGTGCAAAAATCAGTTGTTTTCTTCACTACAAGTTCCATTTACGAATTAATTGCCATGAATTCCGATGACAGCAGCATTTTGCTAAATTACCTACTGATTGTGGTGATGGAGCAGTATCGAAAGACGTAGACTTGGACTTCAATATGGACCAATATATTTTGATGGATGCAACAGAGGTGCCAAGAAGCAGTTAGCAGATATTTCGCAGATATATCATTTTCCCAATTATTGCCGCCCATCTCTCACCTGATCCACATTCTAGAGGGTCAAGTTGTCGGAAAAGCAAGCGGAAGAGGAGAGCCCCATTGATCTTCCCACAACATCAAGGTCTTCTCTGAACGACCTAGTGGCTACACATCATCCAAGGCCAAGGAAAAATCCAAAAATGTGTGTTAGAAAACCAAAGATTCCCCAGCTCTTTGACGTCATTGCAAATGTGCGGCAAAGAAAAAAAGCGAAGCGTGACTTGATCAATGGTAATGACGCCATCACCAAATTGGAGCACGAGGATAAGGACCTGGATGGAGTTGGAAGGGCGCAAAATTGGTGAGACGTTCTACATGGAGGCAGAAATAGTGAAGTTGGCAATCAATCTGATGCCATCAAGCTCAAAGAACAGGCAGATCGTCACACAAGCAGTCTTCGAAAGAAGCTTGAAAATGGATTGGGAAAGCCGTCATTTATATGATGAAATGACAACCATTTACAATGACTGGGCAAAAGAACTGCAAACATTTGGGAAGTGAAACTGATTAGACTCTCATTTGTTTCATTGATATATTTGTATATGTATTTTTATATGATGAAGTGGGGGAGTGGTGTTGGAATGCACCCATTAATTTTTTTGTTCAATGTGATAATAAAAAATAGTTTACTATTACTATTTTTTTTTCAATCAAATAGAAATATTAATCTAAACAATTGCATTTTGTTCAATCCAAAATTTTTATTAGGAAATCCAGCCATTTGACATAAACTTATTTTCTTTTCTCTTCAATATCTTTTCGGAGAGGTATACATCGGGATTTTTTATTTCTGTAATTCTGGCTCATAGAAGGAACCTTGAAAGGGATTCTTCCCCATATTTTTCAAGAATGTAAGTCGGAGGATATGTGTGTTGACTTTCAATTTTAAATGATTCCGTGGTGAAATTGGTATAACCCCTTGTCTAAAGTGGTGCTTGAATTTGGAAATTCATTTATCATTCCATTGATATTTTGGCTTGATTCTATTATTTTTTTCCCTTTATACTTCTTCTTGGTAATTATTTTGAGCTTTGTAGTGCTGTCCCTCAATCGGTCTCATACCTATTGTAGATGTACTCATTTTTTAATGTTTTGTTATAATTTTTTTTTATGTTCTGGTTCCCCGAAAAGGATATCCAATGTTCGAGAAATCGTAGGAACCTAGGGAAAGGTAGGGAGTTGGTGTTCTTCTTAAATTTCTGAAGGTTGTCGCCCGGGGCATCTCCTAGGAATGGTTAAAGCCTCGCTGTTCGTTGGATGAACGAGTCTTTGAAAGTGATGTTCTCAGGTTCCAAAGTACCACGAAGGTGTGATGACTGAACTTGACGGGTTAATTCGAAGAGACTGCCAAAGCAGGAACGATTGTTGATATTTCAGAAGAGCATCGCCCATGAAAATATCTATAAAATAGAGACAAATCGCCAACTTTTCCAGGTGTTCCAGACAAGTGAGCGAGTTTGTAAGCGAGGCCACCGACGAGACCGTTCTTTTGGACAGAATCCAATAGCCCTCGGATATGTTTAGTGCCACACCCAAATATTGGGGAACAGTATTCCAGGACAGGTCGGATCTTGCCTTATAGTCATAAGCAGCTGACTGGGGTGAAAAGCCTTGGCACGAAACAGAAAACCAAGTTTTTGGGATGCACTTTGGCAATGGACCCACGTGATTTTTCCCAGGAAAGGTTATTGCTGATAGTAATACAAGCATCGATATGGATGGCTTCAGATGGTATGGTTACTCTAAAAGTTATTTAGGCATAGTGAGATCGGCTTTTCTAGAGAAAAGACATGCTTGTGTTTTGTTTGATTGAATTCTACCAAGTTATTAGATCCCATTCGAGAATTGTTGCTGAGTCCATATTTATATTATTAACATTTCTTCCTCGTTCATTTCTGGTTTCACGGGCTGGCCCTGGAAGAGAAAAGCGGTATGGAGGGTACCTATCATGGGGCAAAGCTGTGTACTGACATGAAGTGTTTCAACAGGTCGTTGATGTGAAGTAGAAATAGTGTAGGTGCGAGAATAGATCCTGCGGAACACCCAGCATTTATGAGGTAGACCATGGAGAACTGTTTGAGAAAAACCAGAGAGAACACAGCTGAGGGGAAGCCATAAGACGGAAGCTTGGCGAGGGTCCCTGGTGCCAAACTCGATCGAACGCCTTGAGATATCTAATGCCACAGCTAAAGTTTCTCCATACTTTTCAATGAAAGCTGCCATATATGTGAGACGTAAGGAGCAGGTCACCAGTTGATCTCTTGATGGCGGATGCCATATTGCCTATCGTTGACAATTCCTGAGTCTCCAGATATTTCATGAGCTCGATGTTGATGGCTTTTTTCCATGACCTTTGAAATAATAGATAGCAGTGCGATAGGTCTGTAATTGCTAGGTAGGGCCTTTGCCTTTTAGGGACTGGCTAAACTCTTGCAATTTTTCCAATTGGACGAAAATACCCCAAATTCTAAGAGTGGTTGAACAACTTGAAAGAACAGGTGTAGTTCGGGGCACATTTCTTGAGAACAATCGGCGGGATTCCGTCAGATCCACGGCTTTGTTGGTGTTGAGACCCAGCAAAATCTTCGATAGTACGTTGGCGAAAGGTGATCCGGCATGTGGACTGTCGATAGGTGTAATGTTCGGGGTTGTTTTCCGATGAATCCAGAGTGGAATTTCCAGCAAATAGGTGCGCAAAAGATATTGGCTTTTTCCCCTGGGCAGTCGTTGCTAGTGTTCCATCTTCTTTGGTTAGAGGAGGAAATAGGCTGAGTGAAGTTTCTTCCCACAGCTTTAGCGAAAGACCAAAATGAACGGGATCCGTTAGGACATTCAGCAAGTTTTGATCTTATTTCGGCATTGTGGGCATCTTTTGAGATTCTATTGTCTCTTTGCATATGCCTCTAGCCTCGACATATAGCTGCTCTAGTCTCAGGGGCCCGGATTTTTAGCCATCGACGGTATGCTGCCTGTTTGAGCACAGCTCTAGAGCAGTTTCTGTTAAACCAGGTCTTATCGGATGATGTTCTTTCTTTCCGTATTCGGTATGTAAGTTTGCATCCCCAACATGATGATTTAGAAATTGTTCAGCACATCGTGTTGGATCTACTGAAGAGAAACAAACTCTCTTCCATGGAAACGCTGAGAAAAACATACGAAGACCTTCCCAGTCGCCGAATTGTAATGCCACATGAGACGGGGTGGTATTGAGCAGCTCGATGGTAAATGGAAAGAGCATGTTGTGGAGATGAGGGTGTATCGAGTTTCCAAGGGGACAAACTTCTATTCTATATGGGTGGGATTGGGGTGAGGAAAAGATCTAGTGTATTGCAGACTGGTTGTTGACATCAGATGGGGTTGGTAGCTCGACAGTTGTTCTAGACCATGAGTGATGGCGAAGGCCTCGGCTTGACGACCTGCATCATCTGTTTTGTTAGAGAACTTGAGCCAGGCAGCGTTATGTACATTAAAAGTCTCCCATGATTATGGTTTCAGCTGTTGGATGGTTCTCCTGAATGTAGTCCAGTTTGGGGATAAAACTCAAAGAGGTCGTTATATGAAGGTTCATAGGTGATAGGTAAAGGCAGCAGAGGAACTTAGTCAGTTTGATCAGATAGCTTGAACTACATCACAACAAAGTCTTTCGGTTCCAAACTCTCTACGCTGCAGAAAGGTTACCTATAGCTAAAGGCAGACTCCACCTTGAACCTGAATCGAGAATGGAGTTCGACCAGGACAAAGCATATGGACCTTGTTGGTGGACGAGTTTACTTGTGTTTCTGTTAGAGCCAGAATATCCGGTTTTTTCGTCTGTAGGTGATGGTGGACGTCATTGATGTTCTTGTTGAGTCCGCGGATGTTGCAAAATTAATTTTTAATGTGAGTCCTCTCGGACCCCTCGCCGGAAATCCGAATAGAGAGGTATTTTTTCTCTGGATGTTTTACTCTAGGAGACTTATCATATTACTATTAGGATGCACCTGAAAATAAAGGAGGAATGGGAAAGGAAAAGAGGAAGACGGAAAGTATCGACCGAACACTGAAACATGGAATGGTCCATTTCACAGCACACGAAGTCGATATGGTGGTATTTCCACCGGGCGTGAGACCATCTTCTACCTACGGTTTCCTTTTAGTCGCCTCTACGACAGGGGATTCACCATGGGGCTATTCTAAAGCCGACCCCATACGGAAGGATATCTAACCATTTGTGATTTCCGTTTACTGAAAACTCTTTATAAATCCAGGTTTTTATCGTTCGAATTGCTCTTTCTGCTAAGTGTCTGCCTTCATAGTGCTAAATGTCGAATAATGTTTGATTTTTTTTCCTCCATCAATGATTTTGAAATGTCTATTGTAAAATTATTTCCCGTGATCGCTTTGTATGTGTTTTGGAGAATACGTGGCGTCTTTTAATATCATTTTCATAGCATTAGTTACTGCTCCCAGTCTTTGCCTTGACTGGCTTTGTCCATAGATATTTGGAATAACAAACAATAACCACCAAAATATAACGATTAGCTTTATTAATTTTGGCATAAGGTTGAAATTCAGCGAGATCAATTTGCCATAAATCTCCTAGACCTTTAACGACGGTAGATCTTCTCTGGAAGTTACGACGAGCCGGCTTGTGTAACTCATCAACAACTTGGCGTTTGACATTACTAGCCATACTGATGCTTCACAATAGTTGCGTCAATCAATATATAATGCCTTCTTCGCGGAGCTCTTCTATTATCGATATCATCTTATTATCATGACCTGTGTGTCCAGACGCTTTCGATCCTATGAGCAATCGTAAACGATTGCTTATTCCAATATACATAGTTTTGTGTTTTTGATGTAAACACTTTCTGCAATTTCATTCGTTTCATCCCTTCGCCACTACTTATATCATTGACTGATTTCAATAGCAGTTTTATGATCCCTTGATATTTCTTAGATTTTCTATATTTCATTCCATTTTTCACCCGATTCTTCTTGTACAACGCTTTTGTTAAATCCAGTATTTCAACATAAGTGTGTTGTATTCTCCCATCATCTACAGCAGGAGGTTCCTTGAGGACTATCAAGTTATATAAATCTGAACTGCCAGGAAATTGACGTACTTGTATTGCCCCATCCCAAAAGGAAATGTTGCCACCACCAAAGGTAATTCTAGATTTCCATGATTTTTTTTTTTGTTGAAGATTCTACCGTATACCATAATTTGTATCATATGCATTTGTCCACTCAAAAGATTTTTCACGTGTTCCCCAATTTCTTAATATTGTCAACACTGGACGATTCCAAATTTGTTGAAACCATCGACGATGAAGGGTTTTCGAATAATGTAGTTGCTGCCATTCTTCCATCTTTCATGGTTTTATTCTTAATGTCTGACAATGATACATCACTACTGAAAGAATGTTTTTTTCCAATTGGAATGCTCATTGGGATGGAGCGGTTTATGGAAGATGTAGGTGGTTTCACAGTAGCTGCAGAAGAAAGTACATTGAGTGGTTTTGTTATAGGATCATACAATTTTTCAAGTCCTCCATATTTCCGCTTTTGATAGACAAGAATTTTTGTCGTACAACCTCTGTCGCTTCAACTAGTTGACGTTTCGTTACCATTTCAGCTTCTGCACATTCATCTCTCGAAATGTTCATTATTTCCAATTCTTGACACACCACCACTTATATTGAAGTGATCTCACTCAAGTTCAATGAACGTTTGAGTATTTTTGAATTGACATATCAAGGATATATGAAGTTGTCGAATCCTTTAAGATATCGTCCATCCTGTAACTTTCTATCTTTATCGATGACGAGGAATCCATATTTATCGTTCCAACATTTCGTACATATACATCATTTGAAATTCTTTGAATGTTACATCAGGTGAGGCGTGATCGGAAAAAATGTGATGTAAATTCGTTTCATCTTGCTTGAATATGATGATGAAGTTGGTATTATCACGAACCAACTGTTTGGGAACTCGTGAATAGGTCTGTGCAAGATAGAAGCAATCAACATCTTTTATGGCGTCCCATGCAGAAATATGATCGGATAATATCCTGCTTTTCACAAATCACATCATCAAAAATGAAAACTGAATTTGGTTTGGCATCAGAGGGTTGCACAATGTCTGCATTATTACGGAATGTGAAAAAGCCGAATTATTTGATTAGTAAGCAACACATTGCGCAAGTATTCATATTGCGGTTGATTCAACGACTTTGAATAGAGATAAACGTTTGCAAATCGCAATCCTTGTAGATGTGTCAGTAGAGATATCATGGCATCTGTCATTCCGCAATTTGACGGGCCGATGATTAGCGAGCGAACAGATGATGGAAGTAGTGGGCCATGTCTCAATGAGTTCGCCCCATTTAATCCAGTCCCGATTTTCTCATCCAAATTATCTACTGCAAACTCTTCTTTTTGCTTGACAATGCGCATTGTTTGACGGTTCGACACTCATTAATGCAAGATGTGTGAGATATATTTCATTTGAATGTCTACCACCACACGGATCAGACGTAAAAGCAACAGATCGAATAATAAAAAAAAAGGTCGAGGATTTGTAAATTCTTTTATAAATAAATTGCCGTTTGAATTGCATCTGCCTGGATGATATCAATATTGTGGACCCGGAACCAAATTGCAAAAACGATTGGCACGCAACGATCTAGGCATCAATAAATTGGATAGGGCCTGTAAAACACACGACATTCAATATTCGGAGAATCTCGACGATATTGAAGCTAGGCACAAAGCGGACAAACACCTTGAATACAGTGCTTGGGATACAAATCGAAGGGCGCAAGCATTCGTGAAAGAGCAGCCGCCTCTACCCCGTCACCAACATAATGAAGCGAAAAGGCGTTTCGGTATGGGTTGTGATGTGAAATATCAAACAACGAAGGAGAAAAAATAAATCATCGAAGAAAAATAAGGAAATAAAATCAGAAAAGTAGCATGAGCAGGAATTGTACAAAAAGTTCGGGATGAATTACATAAAGCTGGAGGCAATCAATTCGTGACAAACAACAGAAAAATGACTACAACAATGGCATTGAAAGCAGCACGTAAATATTTAAATGCAGCAGGTGGAAAGAAAAAAATTCGGACACCTCGCATAATACCTATTCCGAAAGTTGGTGGAATTTTACCATTGATACCAATTTTTTCCGGATTGTCTGCATTGGGTAGTTTGGCCGGTGCTGCTGCAGGTATAAGCAGAGCTATAAATTCGGCAAGTGCGAACAGAAATGATCTGAAAGAGGTAAAACACCATAACAGAAAGATGGAAGCGATAGCTTTAGGAAAAAAGGGTAGTAGCATATTCTTGAAACCCTATCGCAAAGGCCTCGGTATCTAGCTCAAACCATATACATCAAAAAACTAATTGATGCCCTACCTCTTAAACCTCTCACAGATATCGATCTGACACATTATGCCTAACAATTGAAAATTCCACATTTTCGTGGTGTGTTCATGCGTGATAATTTGCCCACCTCAGGACCACGTAATCATGGAACAGCCATCATCAATTTGGATGGATTCAGCGGTCGAGGAACACATTGAGTGGCGTACACGAAAATTGGAAGAGTTGCAACATATTTCGACAGTTTTGGAGATTTACCCCCACCAGTGGAGTTGGTCCATTACTTCTGGAAAGGTACACATGCAGTCGAAAAATTTATGTATAATTATGAACGTGAGCAGAGATACAATACAGTTGTGTGTGGACACTTATGCTTGAAGTTTCTCTCTCTTCCAATCACCCGAAAAAACTAAAATGGATTTCACGCCAGAAATGGATCGAGAGGCTATTAAGAGAATGGGGCATTCCCTCATCGCATATTCAAAATTACGCAGCTTGAAAAGAATGAGTGAAGGTCAACTTGTAGATATGCCCAAAGAGGTCATGATTTCTTGTGCAGCTAATGAAATTGCATCGGTTTGGGAAATACTTCCCAAACACCTTCAAGAGGATATTGATATTTTAAAATATAAATATTACTATGAACATCATATGGAAAATGCAAGTGTTGGAACATCAAATTCCAGTGATGTGAATGACGGACCCATACCTCGGAAACTATTTTGCTGTAATTGCACCATCGATGATTGTAATAGTGGCGCCAATAACAATCAAATTGAATTGGGACACACAATGCCGCCGAGTAAGCGAAGAGAATTATAACACAGGTGTTGTGAGCAACAATAAAATGATTTGTTATCATATGAATGCAATCAGTCATGTCACGAAAGTTCGAGCTACAAGCTGTTGGATCCAGTGTCTTGAGTGCAGACTTCTACCCACCCATTGAGCTGGATAAGAATAGCCATTATGGATTGGGGCTTTTGGGATTCTATGGATGCAACATAATCCACAACATCACGGAAACAAACAACTTGATCACTTTCTTCATTTCCGCAAATAAAGCCCTCACAGCCAGTTCTAAACGTGATATTAAAATACCAAGTGGTGCATATGAGATAGAAGAAATAAATGCTGTTATCCAACGAGAACTTGAATTCCACGTATTTCATGGTGCGAAACATGATGACACCTCATTGGATGAATTGTTCAGCCTTCGAGCAAACAATAATACATTCAAATGTATGATGCAATCAAAGTATATGGTGAACCTAAGACATAACAACTCAATAGCATCTCTGTTGGGATTCGAGAAAAAAGAATTCAGCGCAAATCGCATGCATGAATCTACATCTCCTGTGAATATTGTACCCGTGAGACTCATTCGATTGGATTGCAACATCATTTCAGGATCATACATAAATTACGAAGAGAATCATATTCTCTTTTCATCCGATGTTGATGTTGAGCCGGGCTATAATATAACAAAAGAACCAAACAACATTATTTATATGCCCATCAGCTTGGAAGGACGTCAGTCCATCGACAACATTACTCTGCGCATATTGGATCATCGAAATAATCTCATTGATTTCGGTAGTGTGGAATAAATAGTTGTCATATTAGAATTGAAGAAATTGCAATAACGAATGTAATGGGTTTTTGCTACAACAAACGACAAAACAGTGAATACGAAATATTTTCACCAAACAAAGATCGTCGTTCATCAAATATCGTCAAAAAGAAAAGTTCTGCCAGGAAGAAGGTCATTCCACAAGTGTTTGCTGAACGGCAAAGACATACATTGTCAGCGATAGATCTTGATTTTCTGAAATCTATTGGACTCAGAATTCGACAATAAAATGGTGCTCGAAGCAAACAGTGACAAGTTGAATATTTTCAATGAACCAGTGGTCGATCATTCTCTCAACAGTCTACACGAGCATACCTATGAACCGTATGGATCACCATGGTTCAAGAATTCAGATGAAATCCGAATTGCAATCAACAATCAAGATGTAATACTGGACATTGCCGACAGTTTCATTTATATTGAGGGAAAATTCAAACAAAATGAAGTGAACAAAGTATGCTATCAACAATGCTTTGGCATTCCTCTTCGATGAGATCCGCTATGAAATGGGCGGTGAGCAAGTTGCCGTTGTTCGAAAACCAGGCATAACATCCACAATGAAGAATATGGTTTCATTTGGTCAGTCTCATTCTCACATGCTTTTGACAACTAGATGGGGACTTTCCGACACAAAACAACACATCATTGATGCACCCAGTCATTTATTCAGTGGAAAACTTCCTCTCAAATATTTGATGGGTTTTGCCGAGGATTATAAGAAGAGCATTCTGAATGCAAAACAAGAACTGATTTTGATTATAGCTCGCTCATTCAAGAATTCATATATTGGAGAAGTTGATGCCTCTTTGGAAATTACAAAGATTGAATGGAAAATGAAACATGTTGTGCCCGATGACAAGCAGAATCTCAAATTATTCAGTAGAATAAATAAGAGTGGTCTGAATTCAAAAATCAAGTTGGCTTATCGTATGTGGGATCTTTATGAATTACCCCCATTGCGTAGCACATCTTTAGACATATGGGCAATAAAAACAACCAACACTTTGGAAACACCTCGCTTCATAATTATTGGTTTTCAAAGTATCAACGCATCCGAAAACAGAACACTGGATGTGACAAAATTCATAAATGCAGACATTAATAACATCCGAGTGTATTTGAACTCTGAAGTCTACTCATATGAGCGTTGGAACCTGGACTTTGATAAAAAACTATTCTCTTCAGCTTACTATGCATATGAGGGCTTTCAACGTAGTTATTATGACAAAGATATGAGTGAACCTCTTATGGACCTTGAGGCATTTCAACAGAATCCCCTGTTCATCATTGATTGTTCACATCAACCGAATGCTACAAAATCATCTACAGTGGATATCAAGGTGGAGTTCGAAACAAGAAAAACTAAATTTTCAGCCAACACCAAAGTCTATGCACTCATTATACACGACAACTTCTTGACTTACAATGCATTGGATGGTTCTGTTCGTAATTCATATTGAGTAAAACTTGAATTATATTAATTTTTTCACAATAATTAAATCTATATTGTATTCAATTATCAATTGTATATGTGTAATGGAAAAATAAATAAACAAGATTTTGTAAAGATATGTTTTATTTCATATCAAATATCTACATGATCATATTCATCATCATGTTCATCATAGAGTTGATATTTCTCGATGATGTCATCGGGTAGGAATGGTAAAAGGGTGTGGAGAAATCCTTCCAGGTCCAATTCGATCATTTCTTCAAAGAATTGCTGCAAGTTCAAGGCTCCTTCACTGAATTTGTTGCTTATTTCAGCACCAGCATTGTACTTTTCATGATCACACATACATCTTCTTATTTCGTCTTCATCGAAGCAAACGTTCAAATCATAGTTTGTGGCATGGTGGGCATCTTGACTCAAGGCATTCAAGTAGGAGTTCAATCTCTCGATGGCTGTATTGATGTTAACGGCTTCCGTCCAACATTGACTCGAGTAATGCATCCACATATTGAAAACTGAAACGAAAAAGAATTGTTAATATATTCCAATAATATTCAAATAATTTTACTCACATGAAAAAAATGTGATGCTCCAAATATATTACATCTACACTGAATGTTATTTTTTTTACCGGAGAAATATCTATATTCAACATAAAATCACTATATCCTAACTATTAACATTTAAACAAAATTATCAATCAATGAAGTTGAATTCTACTAAAGGTCGAGTTCTTAAACCTCCTGATACTTGTGGACTCTGACCCAAATATGTTATTGTGTATTTGAAATCTGAAGCATTTATGCAGTTGACATTGTCTGCATTGAATTCATCTGAAATACTTTTTGACAACCATGACTTGAATAAAGCATTATTATCATCACGTAATGTCATCAGAATAGATCTCCCATATCGGGTTATACAAATCGTCATACAAATTATGTTGAAAGCTTTACCGATGGGTAATGATGATATTGGTCTTTGTTCAAAAGCTCCCATCCTCTGTTCAATTATTGAAGAATTGATTCTCTTCAAATCTACTTTTGGAAGAGACATAGTAAGACTGTATGAAAAAATATAGATTATTTCACCTTATAAAAAATACACTCAGTCAATTGAGAACTTTTTCGTACTCTGTATTCACTCTAATGCATATATTCAACTTTTGATTTCTCAACAATGTCTTCAAGCATTTTATAAGAGACAAAATCCCCACCCTATATAAATATGAAGGTCACACTCCGTTTGGTTCCAGCGACTCGACCTTGGGGTACATGATGCGATTCACTTCATACTGAAACAACGTCAGAGTGGATTCGTGTGGAGTTCACCTTGAAAATGTTCACCCGTTCACAGATCTCAACTCAATGTCAAGGTCATACAAGATCGAATGTGGGATGAACGATATGCACTCTCCCCCAATGCTCAAGGTCGTCTCAAGGTGGTGGGTGTCTAGGACAATATGCACTCTCCCCCAATGCTCAAGGTCATCCCAAGGTGAAGCGTATCTAGGACGATATGCACTCTCCACCAATGCTCAAGGTCGTCTCGTAGTGAAGGACAGACAACGTTACACACGATCACGTACGACTATGTGCGTTCTACCCTCCCAGTGTTATCCATCCACTCGACCTTGAGTTACCCTTCAATGTCAGACTCCCTATAAGACAGCAGTCACCTTGAATTATATGCAATGCCCTCTACCCCGTCCCATCTCAAAGTCACTTCAAGGTTAACGATACACTTACACACATAGCTAAACCCCCCTTCTCAAGGTCAGGGGCGTGCGTTCTACCCCGCCACATCTCAAGGTCACTTCAAGGTTAGCCGATACACTTACACACGCAGCCAAACACCCTTCTCAAGGTCAGGGGCGTGCGTTGGGGGGTGTCAAGGTGGTGGTGGGGGAAGATCCAGAACCGGCTTAAATCTCCTACTCAAGCACATATACAAAGAAAGCAGGGAGGGTGTTTTAAAGCAAGCGGGATAAAATTATTATCGTAGTGACCAAAAAGCTCATGCGGGGGAGGTATCGTACGGAGTAGTATGCAAGCTCAAAAACGGGTGCAAAGCGACAGGCCCTGACTAATCGTAGTGTGAAGCGGGTATCAAATGCAAGCTTTCCGGACGGCCAAAGCGACTAATCTCAGTAGCAGTTCGTAATGCTTCACGTGGAGGCTGGCTTAACTTATACTTCCTAGTTGAGCCTAGTATTTATGAAGGTGAGACGCGAGAGATGTCTACCCCCTCAGTGACCGTATCCAATATACTCCCACTCTATCTATTTGGGCCCTACTCCTTACTACTTTGGATCGAATGAAGATGTCTACCCCCTCAGTGACCGTATCCAATTTTCCCTTTTACCCCTGAGTCACGCTGGAGCGCAGGAAGGTTAGACGCAAGAAATGTCTACTCCTTCAGTGCGGCCTCCATCCGTGCTCCCTACTACTTTTATCTCCCTCTGATATTCTCTTCAAAAGTCACGATGGAGCGCAGGAAGGTGAGACGCGAGAAATGTCTATCCCTTCAGTGCGACCTCCACCCGTGCTTCCTATCTCTATCTTTTCTTTCACTCTATTATTTCCATTGAAAAATCCAAACCGCGTATCACATTACTGGACTGCATTTTTGAAAAGGCTACAGAATTACTCACCGGCTTTATTTCACTTGGCAACACGGTCGCGGTCTATCGATGTTCGCACGTGGTGATTCTAAGCCGATCTCAAACACGACTGAAATTACTAGCACAGCATTGAAATGAATATGGGCCTCTCACGGCTATAGTTCGATCATGCGCAAATCGCACCTGTGGTACTCACAAATATTTCCGATAGAGAATATTTACCAAACTCCGGTCTGTTCCGCTATCACTGCTTCGGCAAGCTGTTCGGCAAGACGCGGGATTGTGGTAGGCTACTTCGGTAGTTGGCGCACACTTCGGATGCTAGTCGTCGGTCGCGTGACTGCTGGTGCTAAACTCGGTAAGCTAATGATCTTTTGAAATCTTTCCAAACGGAGCTCCAGTCGGTTTCCCCCTCTTTTGCTGATCTTTCTCGGACGAGTTCGGGTGCGTTCCGATTTGGGGGCTCTGCCGATTTAGATACAAATTATATTTTGCATATTATATTTACCCAGCTTGTGAAATTTTCCTCGGTAGCAATCTACGTGATGTGACGTCGGCTGGATGACGTCAGATGGCAGTGGGCGCTTTTGCTCGAACGTTCTGATTTCTCTGGTTCTATCAGGTGACTGAATGTTCTTGGCGACGTTTGTTCATCGCACAGCTGGCTCGATGAAAAGTGCCTTCTCGACTCGCTGGCTTGCGCAAGTAACAATCGCGCATTCTTCATAAACACGCGTCGCGGCGTGATCTACGGAGGGTGTTTAGCCTATTTAGGTGTAATCCACGGATTTATCACGAACACGAACGGTATTTTTAGACCTATTATCACCGACGAGATGAATTTAAATCATTACATGGAGCTTTTGGTTGTTTAAAATAGCGGAAAAATAGTACCTTCGTTACAAGACTGATTCTCGAAAACAATGTCACTTCAAATGGGTAAAACCACCACTTGATCCATCACGAATATAAAACTCTTCTCAACTACGATGACAGGCGTATTACGTATTCGCAGTGCACGTGTCAGTAGGTCAGGTCGAATACGGTTCGCAGACTACTCGTCTCAATCTGCATTTCATTCATTACTAGGGCAATTTTCGAAACCGGGGCTCAATTTAATTCAAACCCAGCAAACATGAATGTTCGGTAAACTGGTTGGCCTCGACTGGAACTGTTGGCACAATGATGGCACCGGTAGAAAAACGGCGGGCCAGTGCACGAAAATAAAAGGCAATTACGTTACGGTATTTTGTTCTTTAAAATGTGTTGGGCCTTCACATCCACGCCATTTACCTGCCCTTAGGGTATTTACAGAGCTGGGCCATTTCAGGAGTTCAGCATTTTCGCCACTACGACCGTTTTCGATAGGGTGCATGAGCGGTATGAGCCACGAGCCCGTAAAGAGAGTAGAGGACTTCCAGGTGGATGATGCGGGGACTGTGGTAGAGGCTAGAGGCACCATTTGCATTGTTATTGTTTTTTGTGGTTATGTTATGTATGTAGTGAAGCGGTGATTATCGTTGTCAGTTTGGCCGTTGATATTGTTTAAAAAATCAGTTCAATAGGCTTTTTCATATAGATGACAAATGACTAACTTTGTTTACCTGTCAGACCCAACGGCATTGACGGCGATTTTTTTTTAATGGAAATAAAATATTTCCGAGTTTTTCTATGGATAGTTGACTTGAATTTACATGGAGAAGAAAACTCACCATTAGAAAATGATCGTGTACATTATTTTATCTACGAATGAAAGGTTTTTGGCGGTATAAAATAGGTAATAAGTATTTAACCTACAAAGAAAGTTACGAACGCCAATGTATGCAGGTGCATTTGTCATGAAGTTGACTGTTGACATAATGTGAAAATACCGCTAATTTTAAACTAAGCCAATCTCAAATTGTTATTTCAAAACTAACCAATGGCTATTCACTTTCCCAATAGCCAATCAGACTTTGGGTCTCAAAACGAGCGCATGCGCCTTAAAAAATCATCTAAATGAGAAGGCCTATTGTGTTCACATATGGAAGAATTGAAGGGGTAAGTAAACATATGAATAAACGCATTAATATTCGTAATGTCTACTCCACTGAAACGAAAAATCAAGGGTAATATGAATAGGTTGGTTAAAAAGAGTACCCAGATTACTGTAAACACAATTAATGCTGAATTAATAGCTAGGGAAAATATTGTATAAACAGCCCATCAATTGGAAGTTCATAATGAATCTCGACTCATCAAATCATCCTTTCATAATGAGACACAATTTGAGGATTACATTGAAGCTTCATGTTCACACGAACAGGAGCTTCTAGTGTGTTCCGTTTCACAGGATGCTTCAGATTCACAACATGATGATTCAATGTCTTCTAATTATAGTTCTGATTCTGATATTAATTACGATATGTTGGAGCCAGAACAGGGTTTTCAAGATTGATGATAATCTCATATTAATTGTGGAATGATAGGTTTACTGGGTGTTCCACCTGAAAAAGAACAACTTCGATTTGTCACATTCCATTTCAACACCCTAGATTGATGAAAATAATTTTATGAGATGGTTTCATAGGAATCTTGTTGACTTAACCTAACCTATTTTCTATTATTATCTATTTTCAGTGGTCCCAGTTTCAATTATTTGTGGAATAGATGCTGCTGAAGGCACAAGAAAGATCTTGACAAATCTCATTACACACCTATTATCTGTAACTATGAACTGGACTGGAAGGAATAACAAAGTGGGATTCTGTGTTATGGAGAAATTACATACACTCATTCATGGTAAGTCAGTATTTTGACTGGACTTGTTAATAATAATAGAATTCATTGGGAATGCCGTCAGTTGGGTATATCTTAGCTTTCGGAATTCTTCATTCTATTTTCAAGTAGGAGATGAGAAATGTTTTTACCAAGTATTTTTTATCTTTTACTATTACAATTTTTTAGATGTCTTTGAAAATGGACTAAAGAATTTCTGAAAGCAGAGATATACAAAAGAGAACTCTTCGAATTGTGGCCACCCAACTCCAACTGACTGCATCCCCAATCAATTCTATTATGAAATATATATATATATATATATATATATATATAATTAAAGGAATTGTCGAAGGCACCCCTGATATAAGAATAAAGGACATTTTTGTCGGACACTCTTTGGCTCGTTGGCCCTCGTCAGTAAAAGTGTAGCGAAGTACAAAAATGTGTATTTGTTGCAAGGGATGGTTGAAACGCAAGTAGCTATAGCCGCCTTCGTGAATGATGTTAATTCTTGTCTTGTGGTCACGGTTCTGTTGCTGACTGGGCTTGTTTGTTGTTTTGCTTGCAACGCAAGTAGCTATAGCCGCCTTCGTGAATGATGTTAATTCTTGTCTTGTGGTCACGGTTCTGTTGCTGACTGGGCTTGTTTGTTGTTTTGCTTGCAACCAAGTGTTGCGCTTGGCTACACCGTGATGACGAAGGCCAACGAGCCCGATACACATGTCCTACGGTTGCTCTTATACCAGAGGGCAGTGTCTGACAAAAATATTCTTTTTTATATAATATGTATAATATTTTATTAACAGTAGATTTCGTTTGATTTCAGTATGTGTAAGAAAAAATCCAATGGCCCCGAATGCGAAGTTGAGAACACCATAAAGGTTTGGCTACAAAATGCCACCGACAGGGAAGGAGGAAGGATCAATAAAAAAAATCCTAAGAAGTCTCAAGATTAGGATTTTTTTAATTAAATTGGAATACTTGTTTTATGTTTGTTTATTCATAGAAGAGTATTTAATTTTTGTTTATTTCATTTCATTTTATGTTATTTTAATGTTCGTTACCTGTTCATCTATATATTTTATATATAAATATATCCAAAAAGTCTAACAAATGGATTTTTTTTAATAACTTCACTGAAATGCAACCATCATAGTAAGTTTGTGCATGTCATGAAAAATGGTTGGTCAGTATTGCCCTATCTCTCTAAGTATACGAGGTATACAAAAATTGTTTTGATTAAGATCAATAGTAGACCACCCATATGTTGAATAAATATAGCAATATGTTTTGGTATATAGTTGTATGAAATTAAATAATGAGCACAAATAAGAAATTGTGACCTATTTGAAACAAAAAATATTTTACAGTTAATTTAGAACAACCCCATGTAATAGAACTTATTTCTCACTTACCTAGGCATTACCAGTAAAGTAGTAGTCATTTCATGTTACTATTTTTGAGTTATTAAAAATTATATTTCTTGTTGCAAATACATTTGATTTGCAACAATCTTTTTCAAGAACAGAAATAACGATTCAAAATTATTCACTGAGTTTCCTAGACTAATTATTGTATCTAGAGGGTATCTAAGCGATTTGCATAAAAAGTTTTGTTATATCTAGGGGCTATTTAAAATAAAATGGAAATAACACTCCTCCGGAAAGGCCACAATTTTCGCGTTTGTGCACGTTATTAAATTCTGAACAACTTTTTGCCTGCAATTATATACGTATTTATAAATGTATATGACACCAGTTATATAATGGGTTACAAATGGGCCAGTATTGTGTTGAGAAGTGTTCCAGTATATCACCGCCGTCTAGAAGTGCCTGAGTAAACAATAATACCATTGAAGTTTTCCCGATTTTTGTATATAATGACCACCATCTTGCCGATCATTGCCCATCATATGTGGGCCAGCAGTGGTCAGAAACTGCCAGCAGAGGCCCTGTTGTGTTCCACTTAAATATTCATTGGCTATTCTTGCAGCTCTTTTGGCGGCCGGCAGCCGGCCGGTGGGACGCGGGCGAGCTGACCCAATGATTTGTAAACGTAGATGGACCATTGATTGATTGCCGGAAGGTAAGCATCTCGCCTTTACATCGCCATTTAGGCGATGTTTGCTGGGAAGGTTATACATACCGAATCATAATGCAACTGTAGTTTTCATGTTTATAACAAACACATTTGAACTGTTGCACTTTAAAAACACTATATTTATCACAGAGGCAATAATTTGTCAGTCGCCAGATTCCGCCACTGCGGCGCCACTTACAAAGGTGCTCCAAGTCCATAACTGGTGTGGTTTTCATGAATGCACATTTTGGGGTTCTGATTTCAGGAGGGGTGTAAAGAATTGACGTTGGCCGATAAATTTTTTTTTCAAAAACTATATGGGTGACAAGAAAAACTATTACTTTACGTACGGTAATCAACATGAAATTTCCTATAATTGATATGATTTTTATGAACGCACATCTTGGGGTTCTGATATTACGAGGGGTATAAAGAATTGATGTTGCCGATAAAAAATCATTTTCTCGAAAACTGTAAAGGTGATAAGAAAAACGATTTCATTACGGTAATCAACATGAAATTTGTTATTTTCATGAGACATCTTGGGGTTCTGTTTAAAAGGGTGTAAATAACTGACGATGCCCAATGAAAAAATCATTATCTCAAAAACGGTATGGGTGACATAAACATTTCCGTAGAAAAGTGACGCCATCTTATGTCCCTTTCATAATATGATTTGACATGATTCCAGGTTTCATATCGACTATATCACGATGATATTGAATTCCAAATCCCATGTGAACGTTGAATATTTCCAGCCACAGATTTTCAGTCCGGGTGCTAATATGTAACCCAACCCAGCCATAGATTTAAATTTTCCACTATGTCAGCATTTGCGGCTGGAAATCTATGGATAACTTCACATCAATGACTTTTTCAAATTCGTTACAGCATAATGCTGTAGAGCTCGTCTCTTTCTTCTCAGGAAACATTTGAAGTTTGTTTATTTTTGCATTTCTTGCTCTTTTCTCAACTTTGTCTTCAAAAGGGTTAATTTCTCTATTATTTAGTGATTTAGTCATTGGAGTACTTCTCCATCAGATGGTCTTTACTGTGCACTCTTTATAGTCCACGCCATTCATTTTCCGCATGTTGTATGCCCAGTCTTTTAGAATATTTGCTAAATATGAATCTGAAGTTTCCAAATGGGTAGTTTCGACAAGCCCAAAACATTCCTTATTAATGAAACGTTTTCATTGCAGAAAGAGAAACCTCAATTCCTCCACTCAGGCACTGTGCTTATAGGCTCATCGTGGTCAAAATTTTCCAGATATTTTAGATTACATCAGGGCTTCTGTTGGGCTCCATTCATCCATTAACGAGAATGAGATTACTTAATATTTCTTCGAGACAAATGTAAAATTGTTTTTTGGAGGTTTCCTTTTTAGGAATAGCCATTTCATATATAATGTTGACAAAGTTTAAGCGAACAGTAGTTCCTCTTTTGAAAAGGTAAAAATACATTTTGGTTATGAAATGTATTGAACTTGAACATTTTTGACGGATCCCTAGGATAAAAACCGAAAACTCTAGGTTTTCTAACGATTGGCGCCTTTGTGAAGATAACTTCGTGATATAAACGTAACAGATATCTAAAAGACTTCCAACATTTGTTACGATTTTTCGAGATGGTCTTCTGAATACGCCACTTTTTCAACATTGAAAATTTCCCATAACCAATATTGGATATTGAGAAATAACCAATGCACTTCTGAATAAGCCTGAATTGCTTATGGTTGCTAGAGATTACCTAGAGACCTTCCCGCTTTGTGTAGATGCTTTTGATTAGCAAGTTATAGACAAGTGTCGCCCAAACCCGATATGGTACTGATGACAATAACCTCTAAATAGAATGAAGTTGAATATATTGAGAATTGAGTATTTTATTTATGTAGTTAGTGCTTTGAGTATAACTGTCTAGTCCGCAGCCAACACCGATGTTTTGAGCCCAGTCAAGGGTAATTTATTTATATATTTGTGTATAAATATAGTATTTTTTGTTAAAGTACCTATATTTTTTGTTCATTTATGATTACCTAAGGCTCAAGGGCAAGTAAAGTCTGACTTTCTGGTCCCGTTGTCTTTGTCAATACTCAGTGCGTTCCACTAGGCACACACAACGCTCAAAACGCTCGTGTGAGTCGTTCGACAAACGATCACGGTCGTTCTGGGCGAGCTGAAAACGTCATAAATGACGTCATTGTTCTCGATCACGTCGAGCTCACGGCGACCCATGTCTTGAGGTGGGTTGAAGTGGATGTTTTGTTATGAAAGTTCAATGATGGTGACCAAAACAATAACATTGTATGATTCAGAAAAATATTTATTTCTAGAAGTGAATGTATCTCCAAAAGATGCTAGGTTTGAGAAAATAGATGAACTGGAGGAATCAAAAGTATTTCTTCGTCGCATTAGTGCAATAATTGCATTATTATTAGGATTGAACATGTTGTTAATGCGTTCTGTTGAAGATATTTCATGAAAAACGTCTTATCAGTATTGTGAATTGATATTTTATAAATATTCAAAAATCAAAACAAAGATTGTCATCCATTTGTCATCACTCTTCAACTTGGGTAGGATAACCAAAATACTCACAAGTAGTCATCTGCTAGTGGAATGGGAATGACCGCAATTGTGAGCGTGAGCGTTGTGTGCGCCTAGTGGACCGCACTCACCATAGACACAATACAGAGCACCTTTGTGGTTGCAATTGGGTTTTACCCATTTCAAGTGACATCGTTTTCGAGAATCAGTCTGTTTTATTTTATACGTACATACATTTTCACATATTTATCATATTGTTCGTTTACTGTCAGAATTTGACAAAAAAATCAATTTGAATGTGTATTACATGAATGAAAATATGTTTCATGCATGTTTTTTAGATTATTGTAATCATTAGTATACAAAATTTAATTGTTCATATCAATGTGAGAATTGAACTTGAAAGATTTGTCAATTGACTTTTTTCCTTTCGTAGATTGATTGTAACAGAGAAGTTATAAAAACTTCCTGCACTTAAAGAGCGAATGCTTGTGGCGACTGTAAACACGTCTACGCAGTATTTTCATACATAAACGCTTACTGAGGGACTTCCAAAACAAGTTCAGAACAAGAATGGGGCAAACCACCTGCCAGTCAACAAGCGAAGGCGATGTATTCCAAACGTTTGTAGCTCACGATAGAAAAACGAACTCCGTATTCGCGGGTGCAATTATACCCGTGTTTTTGCACCCTACATCACAGCAGTGGTCACCCGACCACTTCTTTTTTTTCTTCACGTCATTCACATTTGATTCGAGGTTATTTGCGGCCGACTCGTTCATTGCCATTCATTTATTGTAGGCGCGCTTTTGACACTGTGCCTCTCTTTGATAGGAAGCTTCTACCCGTCGAATCACAATACAGATGCCGTTTTGACGTTTGCGACCGAAAAATTTTAACTATCGCACTTTGTAGACAACCTTTTCATCACAGCGGTATATGGGGATAAGTGATACTGTCTGGACCCGTTTTTCCGATTCCGCCACAGCAGCGCTGCACGTTAAACTCCTCCCCCATGCTTCAAGTCCATAGTGACCCCTGGAGTGTTTCATTTCTTCACTGAGGCTGCCCGAAACATGTGGCCTTTCCACTATAACAGAAAGTGGCTCAGATGAACCAGGTATCCTGACAGTTTTCAAAATCTTCAATTTCACAGAACGCCTCCTTTCGGATGATGTTGTTTAAATAAATTCTTCTCCTCTGAATTTCATGATTTTCTGCTCTCCATAGTCACTCTATATCAGCCACAAGAACTCTTTCCATTATTCGTAGTCTTCCGAGGGGTTGATGTAATGTCAGCTTCCGCTCGTGTTACACACTCTGGCCCAAGGATATCGCTGCGTAACAGGGAAAATGACGCACCAGCGTCAGTATTATAGTGCATATGATGTCTCTATGGTTCACCTTTCCTCTGATGGTCAAATTAGCGGTGGTAGTTCATCTTATTCTGTTTTAAAGTGTTTTAGATGCTTCCTTAGTTGTTTTTACCAACCCTCAGAAGTTATTGAAATTTGTACGAGTTAAGATCACGGGGATCTCACCTTTTATAGTGGGATAGGTTGTAAATAGTGGGTACAAGACTAACTCTCATACCACTGATCCACTGGCCTGGTTGACGTGGATGCTGACTCTTCGTTATCGCTAGCCAGCATACGCCCCCGATACCCCGGTACCTATCCGAGGACTCTCTAGATGATGCTGTCCTTGCAGGTGAGTAAGAACGTAGAGGTGTCCTGGAAGTTGATGGCGAGCGTGGTGGTACCCTCAAGCTGCAATCCTTCTCGAAATGTCCGCTCCTACCACATCTGAAGCAGTTTCCTCTTGATTGATTAGTAGCGCTGTTATTTCCGGGTTCCAGTTTTTTTATTATTCTGTCAAGCATATGCATTATTTTATCCTTTTGCGCATTTTCCTGAGGTGTCTCTTTGATCGATACTGCACTAACTTTCGGCCTTGATGTATTGAAAGTTGAAAGCCGCTTCCACTTCCTAGGAATGAACTAGAACTCCACTGCATTTCTTGAAGTGTGTTATTTAACTCATTTTGTATAAATGTTATTCAAACTCGAATATTATTCAACCTCGAATTGTTCGGGAATGGATCACATCGGACAAGGTGTATTGGATATAAAAGAGTGTTGCTGCACTATCGCGAGGTTAGAAGTTAAAAACTATTTTTTGGAGAAGTGAGTATTCTTCTCAATCAAAGTTATGTTGCTGCCGAGTGGCAGAATGTGAGATCATCGTGTAGTGAAGTGGATATATCCATTTTATATTCTTTTATGTATTTGTGGAATTGAATAAATTTGTACTTGTTTCGGAATATTAATTTATAATCTCCTACAATATGGTTATCACGAAAGTTATCTTGATCTATCAACCCCCTTTTAAGGCCTCTTAGGCAATACAGTTGTGACATAAACTGGAGGCGCCTAGTTTTCGATTTCGGAGATTCATTTCCCATAATGAATTTCAATAACGTACATTAAGCAATAATCTGAAGGATTTGATAACCAGGGGGATATAGTATGCATTTATTCGGTATTGTGTTGGGAGTACTATGATTATGAAGATAATTGCGTATAACTAACTTTTTCCTTTCAGCTATTTGATTATTTTTACAAAGTGTTTTTGGCCCATCCTCAGTTTTATCAATTATTACGGATTTATCTAGGTAGTTTTGGTGTTTACATTTTTGCATTTGAATGAACGAAATAGTAGAAATGAAGATAGTGATAGGATCACAGAATCAAATCGTAATACCTACACGTTCAAGTTCCAGTAGATTTTCATCCAGCCCACAGGAGTAGCAGCATCGGATCAGAAGGCGATAACCCGTTCTCGAAATCAGGCATAATTTCCCGCTCACAGCCTCACAGCGTCAGCACCATCAAAGTAACTTTCCAGAAAATAGCAAAAACCCGAAATAAACAGTGGAAGTAACTGTGATAGCAAAAAGACCCCAGGGGAGAAGTGAAGAACCAGTAGAAGTGAAGAAACAAAATAACATCAGCGAAGAAAATAAAGAAGATATCCTCCAGGAAGAATTATTATAGACTAACTGACCCGACAGACGTTGTCCTGTCCAAATTTCTATATTCCCTCAATTTGTTTTCCTGAAAACTCTCGTCAGCGTAGAATTTATTTTTTTCTATGTTTTCCTTAGTGTTGTTTCATATAGGTTATGCTTTTGACTCTGCTCGCTTCCCGTTATCGCGTTTTCCCATTATCCCGTTTTTTCGTTATTCCGTTTCCCCATTATTCCGTTTTTCCATTATTCCGTTATCCCGTTATCCTGTGATCCCGTTTTCCCCTTATTCCCGTTATCCCCTTAACCCGTTTTCCCCTCATCCCTTTATCATCGTTATTGTCTTATCGTTGATTACCAAACCAGGAAGAAAATAGTGGTGCATTGAAATATGTTCTGAAATAATCCAAAATGGATTTTTGTCCAACCTTCAATAGTTTCGAAAGTACCTTATGAATTGAGAAATACACATAAAAATGATATTGAGTTTTCAGATATACTACCATACTCTCGAAAACAACCGGTCAACAAAAAATATATGTATGAATTTCAATATTTAACAAGTTATATCACACACAGGGTATGCTTTGATACCGCAATTTTATATGAAGCGAAAACATGGCATGATCTGAGTTGAACTACAAGGAAACACTCTCAGAATTGTATCTGTACAAAATATTAATTATCTGGGACTATATCTAGATCCGTATATGGAATGAAATATAGACATAAAATACGTTATAAAAAAACTTCAAGCCATCTTATACAAATTCAAATACCTAAGTGACTACCTAGCACTAAAAACAATGGAAATATGCAACACATTAGTGGAAAGTCATGTATACAGTGCTTTTCTTTAATGTCCCCCCCCCTCTTCAATTTTTTGAACGGGTCAACTCAATAAATTGAAACTTGGGATAATGAAATTGATGCATGAATACTATATCTTGGAGTAAAATTGACAGATAAAACTTTTAAGATGGCGACTGGGCGCCACATGGGAAAAAATATTAAATTGAAAGGGGGGTCTTGTGACACATCATTTTGAAGCTCCTGACAAATACTTCACAACCCTAGAATATAAAGTCCATATCTTCACCTACTACAAAATGGCGGAACATTTAATAATTGCCTGAATACATCGACGTTTAACTTCATAATTTGAGGAAAGAAGCTGAGTTCAGTTCAGGAGATGCTCGAAATGGTTGCCTTGAACTGCTTGACATAAGAACAGCCTATCCGATATTTCACGCCGAACATTTTTGAACACAGTAACGTCGATATTTCTAAAAATATTTATTATTCTCTGCCGTGTATCCAATGTTGAAGCAGGTTCAGTTCCGTACACCTTTTGCTTCAAATAGCCCCATAAAAAAAGTCTACAGGCGTCAAATCTGGCGAGCGGGCTGGCCATTCCGTGGGACCTCGATGGCCAATCCAACGACCAGGGAAAGTATTATCCAAATACTTTCTTACTTGTCCGTAGTAATGTGGTGGTGCTCCATCTTGTTGGAATACAATATCCATATCGAATTCATTGGGATTCGCTTCGACGATTTTGGTGATTAGAGGGTCAACAGTATTTTCCAGCATATTCAAATACAGTTCCCCTGTTAAATTTTGTTCAATGAATAGAGGTCCTACAATATAGTTTCCCAATATTCCTGCCCAGACGTTAATTTTTTCTGGATATTGAGTATGAGTTTCCCGGAAAATGTAAGGGTTGGTGTCACTCCAAGAACGTCAATTTTGTCTGTGAACCTTGCCGTTGAGATAAAATGTAGATTCGTCACTGAAACAAATATTGTGGAGATAGGTAGTATTAGATATCTGAATATCTATGAAAGTTCAGGTGCAATAAACAGTTTTTCTGCTGACTTTTTGTAAACATTCCTACGGCACCTGCTCGACGAAGCTCGAGCAGTGGCCCCAGTTGAATGCAAACGTTTGGAAATTAAACACCTGTATTTAGATTAATCAGTGCTTCATTTCATATTAAATGTGCATACATAACAACTGGCGACGAGTATCGTTTTAAATAAAAGTGAACCCACGGTATTTAGTAAGAAAAAGTGGACGTTGTAAAATTCGCTCATAAAAAATGGCAACGGGACTTTTAGGTACGCTTTCCACGTTCGATCCGAAAAACTCAGACTTCTCCGTATTCAAGGAACGGCTGAACCAATTTTTTATCGCCAACGAAATCACAACAGAAGCTCGCAAAAAAGCAATATTATTGAATGCATTGAACGAAGAGTGTTATGTGCTACTACGGAGTTTATGTGTGCCCGACTTGCCAGAGACAAAAACTTTTAAAGATATTATCGACACTTTAACCGTATACTTTTCACCTGTGAAATCGTATTTTTCGGAACGTTTAAAATTTTATAGCGCAAGGAAGAGTTCGAACGAGAGCGTCGCGGAGTGGGAAGCAAAAGTGAAAAGTCTCGCTACGAATTGCAAATTCAGTGATGTGGAACTTAAAATGGCGTTACGAGATATTTTCGTAATTGGAATCGGAAACGAGAAAATAATGTCTCGTCTTTTCGAAGAAGATGCTTCGAGCGATACAGTGACGTTAGCAACAATGGTAAAACTGGCTTTAGTGAAGGAGTCCTCTATGAAAGAACAAAGGGAAGTGCAAGCGTCGGTGGTGGAGGCAGCTAGAAGTAGTGTAAAGATTGAAGAAGATGTTCACTTCAGCCGTTCTCCTGGAGGCAGCAGAGGCCGTTCGAGTTCGGCGGCAAGTAGGACAGGGTATGCATATCAGCGAAAAGCGCATCCCTCAGGAAGCGCTTCATGGAACTCAAGTAAGTGTTATGTTTGCGGGAGACAAAATCACAGGAGTTCCGAGTGTATGTTTAGGAATAACAATTGCAATCGATGTGGTAACAAAGGCCATTTGGCACCAATGTGCAATCGCTCAAAGGTCAACCAAAATTTTATGGTGCAAACCACCGAATCCGATGAAATTGCGGATGAGTACATGTTCAATTTGCAGAATATCAAAATTGATAATAAAGGAAATGTGAAACCCACTTACATTAAATTGACGATTGACAGCATTCCATTTTGTTTTGAAGCCGACTTCGGATTTGCTTATGCCGCAATTTCAGAAAGATTGTATCAGAAACATTTCAAAAATAAAGTACTCCATAAAAATGATTTGTCACTGAGAGATTATGTTGGAATCTCATTTGAGCCACTGGGATTTGTAGAAGTTGAAATTAATTACGAAAATAAAGAATATATGTTGAAAATCTATGTGGTAAAAAATGGAGGTCCACCATTGATAGGTAGAAATGGGTTAGAAATGTTGAATTTAGGAATAGGTAGAATAGATAAAGTCAAATATGATTTAAATAATATAATAAGTTCTCCTATCAACCCGGATGAGTTGATTCTAAAATACAGGGCCGTATTCGAAAAATCTTTTGGCAAATTTAACAAATTTACAGTGTCACTGAAATTGAAACCTGGAGCTACCCCAAAGTTTTATAAAGCGCGCCCTGTTCCGTTTAGTCTCAAACCCAAAATAGAAGATGAATTGAAAAGATTAGTCGATAATGATATTTTGGTGCCGGTTGAATTTTCTGAATGGGCGACACCAATCGTTCCAATATTGAAACAAAGGGGAGTTAGACTTTGCGGAGATTTCAAAATAACTTTAAACCCTCAACTGGAGGTACAAAGGTACCCCCTTCCATGAATCGAATATTTATTCAGTCAACTGCAAGGGGGCGAAAAATTTTCTAAAATCGATCTTTCGGAAGCATACCAGCAGGTATGGAAGACAGTCAAAAATTGGTAACCATATCCACCCATAAGGGATTGTTTTCGTTCAAGCGTCTACCCTATGGAATTCATTGTGCTCCATTTATTTTTCAAAATCTGATGGACAATTATTTTTCTATTCCTGGGGTGGTGTGTTTTTTAGATGACCTACTCATCACGGGCAGGAATGATCAAGAGCATTGCGAAAGGTTGGAAGAAGTTTTGAAACGTCTGCAAGATTGTGGATTGAAAGTTCGAAAAGAAAAATGCGCATTTTTTCAAGATTCTGTTTTGTATATGGGTCATAAAATTGACCGAAACGGCCTTCATAAATCTGACGAGAGAGTAAATACGATAAAACAATGCCCTACACCCCGAAACGTCAACGAATTGAAATCGTTTCTTGGAATGGCAAATTATTATTGCAAATTTGTAAAAAATGCTTCCATGATTTTGCAGCCCCTATATCATTTGTTAAAAAAAGCAGTTGAATGGCAGTGGACCAGGGAATGCCAAAAAAGTTTTGGGACTATAAAAGAAATGCTCATGTCACCTACTGTTTTGTCCCATTATGACCCAAACGTTCCATTGACATTGACTGTAGATGCATCAAATTTTGCCATTGGGGCAGTTATAAGCCATGTTTATGAAGGGAACATAGAACGTCCCATAGCATTCGCTTCCCGGATGCTATTATCCGCAGAGGTGAAATATTCACAAATAGAGAAAGAGGCATTAGCGATAATATTTGGTGTTAAACATTTTTTCCAATATTTATATGGAAGAAAATTTATTCTTTACTCTGATCATAAAGCATTGTTGACTACTTTTGGCGAAAAAAAAAGTTTGCCCGTTTTCGCGGCAAACCGCCTGCAACGTTGGGCCCATATACTATCGGCGTTTGAATATGAAATCAGATACATTCCTTCAAGTAAAAACACTGCCGATTATCTTTCACGGACAAAAATCACAGAATCTACCAACCTCACTCAGAATACATCTATTCATTATAATCAAGAACTAGACTCAATATCATATTTGCAATTTTTACGAAACGAAAACTTCCCAATAAATTTCTCCCAGATCAAACACGAAACAAGAGTAGACCCAATTTTGAGCAAGGTTATGTTCTATATACAAAACGGATGGCCAAAGTTAGTTTCGAATGAACTTCGTCCCTTCTTACGCAGGAGTAAAGAATTAACCATAGAACAAGATTGTATTATGTGGGGTTATCGGATAGTGGCACCTAAAAAATTTGCCGCAGACATACTGAAAGAACTTCACATTGGTCATATGGGAATAGTGAAAATGAAGGCAATAGCACGATCTTACGTATGGTGGCCGTCAATTGATGAAAGCATCGAAGAAGTGGCACAAAACTGTAAAATATGTATGACATTTTCAAAAAATCCTTCTAAAATATCGCTTAAACATTGGGATTGGCCTAAAGAAGTGTGGTCGAGGTTACATGCTGATTTCTTCGGTCCCCTCTTCAATAAGTATTTTTTTGTAATGGAAGACGCCACTTCAAAGTGGATTGAATGTTTTCAGATAAATAATATGTCTGCCACAACCACCATAAGTATTCTCGGTAATGTTTTTGCTAGGTTTGGACTTCCTAGGGAACTTTGCACAGATAACGCTCAAACATTTATGTCAGAGGAATTTCAAACATTTTTGAAAAAACATGGGATCAAACACAGTACGGGAGCCCCTTATCACCCTGAAACAAATGGTTTGGCAGAATCGGCAGTCAAAATAATGAAAAAATCTATACTGAAGGGTAGAGAAGAAGATAATTCAAGAGACATAAATTATATAATAGATTGTTTTTTGTTTCAATATAGAAATACAACACACACCACCACAGGTGAAAAACCATCTAAATTACTACTGGGGCGTAAACCGCGGACCAGATTAGACTTATTGTTACCTTCCGTTGAGAGGGAAGTTCAGAAAAAACACGATTACCAAACAAAATATTATCAAGGCAAAAACGATGTTTTTTTCAATGAACTAGACAAAGTTTGGGTTCGTGACTTCAGGCCACGTACATCCACATGGTGTGAAGGTATTATCGCGAAAAAAGTTGGTAGTAGAACTTATATTGTAGATGTAGAGGGAGGTTTGAAATGGAAACTACACAAAAATCAACTGATAATTAACAAAAGTGGGGAAAGTAGCTCGCATGATCATATCGTTTCTAGTATACCTCGCTCTACAATTACTGAGGGAGAAAGGGATACAATTTCCTGTCCAGAGGAGGCGACTGACATAATTGAGACTTCTCAAGAGAGTGTTCTAGAGGTAAATAGTGATAGTGATAGGCTGTTACGGCGTCGTAGTCAGATCCGCCCTCCAGATAGATTAATGTATAATTGATTTTTTTTTGTTTTCATTGCAAAGGAAAGATTTGTAAAAGGGAGAGGTGTTAGATATCTGAATATCTATGAAAGTTCAGGTGCGATAAACAGTTTTTCTGCTGACTTTTTGTAAACATTCCTACGGCACCTGCTCGACGAAGCTCGAGCAGTGGCCCCAGTTGAATGCAAACGTTTGGAAATTAAACACCTGTATTTACATTAATCAGTGCTTCATTTCATATTAAATGTGCATACATAACAGGTAGGATGCCTTGCAATGGTTTCCGTCATAATTTCGCAGAATTCTGTTCTTCGATCAGGGTCATTTTCAGTTAACTGGTGTACCATTTTGATTTTGTATTGATGATACTTATTCCTCTTTAAAAGTCTCCACACAGTAGAAGGACACACCTCACAAACATTCGTGACGGAGAAAGTAGACTGTTGAGGATTTACTATCATCTCACCAATTATTTGAACTTGCTGTTCATCCGGAATGGACGGATGACCTGGGGGCTTTTTGTTCTGTACACTACCGGTAGTTGTAAATTTGGTTACAAGTTCCCTTAAATATTTTCTACAGATAGGACGATTCGGTAAACGATCATTAAAAATTCTTTCAGTTTCGTGAAAGTTACGCGTCACACCGTAAATAAAAATCGCTTCGATTTTTTCTTCCAATGGACGAGAATTGACCATTTTAGAGATAGTTCACGTGGTACCTATTTACTAGTAAAACCTAAAACTAAATGAGAATATTTTAACTGAACAATGATGTTCGTTGTCGAACTGACAGTTTCTTGTCATTTTTTGTTTAAACAAAAAATAACCTATCAAACCTTATTGGGTTGTTGGGATTGCCATATGGCAGAGAAAAACAAATATTTCTAGATGTATATATTAATGTGTTTGTATTCAGGTAATTATTAAATGATCCGCCATTTTGTAGTAGGTGAAGATATTGACTTTATATTCTAGGGTTCTGGAGTACTACACTCCTATTTGAAGTAGTAATTGTTTTAAAAAAGTCTTTAGTGGAAAGCGAGATATAACAATTGGCGCAGTCGCTGTAGGATCCTTCAACTCCCTGCGGAACACGGAAAACCTAACCGAAGGAGGTAGATCCCAATCCTTCAAAGGAAAAAGAACCTGCACGAAGCTCATTGGACACTTCAAGCAACAAACAACACCACGGAAGGACGGTCTCTTCAACGGAAGAAGAACACGCGAACGCTAACTTCCTTCGGAGCAACGCTTGTGAAGCCGGATTGCATCCTCCGCATGGACATTCTTTGGTAAGAAAATATAAGAATCATCACGTTTATTTTCAATATTCAATTGATTTCAATTTGAACCAGTTCTATTATCAACTCATCCACTATGCCTACAACGCCTACAAATACTCCACCTGAAGTTGAACCCTATAGATTAAATGAAATATTTTCAATAATTCCGGAGTTTGACGGTGATCAAATATTTTTAAATACTTTCACCCATGCGTGTAACACCGCTTACCGTATGGCGATACAAGATCAAAAGACATTGGTAATGCACATCAAAAATAAATTAAAAGGGAAAGCGGCAGAATTAATAAGTTCTCGAAATCCCCAAATCTGGGATGAAATTAGATTACTTTTAAATCAATATTTTGGTGATACTCGTGATTTAACCTCATTGATACAAGATCTCCAAAGAATTCACCAACTACCTGGCGAATCACCTCTGACTTTCATAAATAGATTACAAACACATAATGCAAAAATGCACGCTACAATTCAGAAACAAAATCTTACTCCCGATAAAAAAACATTCAAAGTGCACTCATTGAAACCATGACATTGAATACCCTTTTGGCTGGTTTAGAACCTCAAATTGGAGAACTTATTAGAGCAGGTAACCCTACGGACATACTAACTGCAACACAGAGAATACGAAGGGAAATGCAATTGAATTATTTTCAACAGCAAAAACCTACACCGAATAGAAACCCAAATACGCCTTCTAACCAACCGAGAAAAATGAATTCAAATCCCAATCAACAGAAATTTTGCCCTCACTGTAAACGTCAAGGTCATATTTTAAATGAATGTCGTACAAGACAATCTCAACAACCGCAACAAAATTTCCAAAGGCCAAATTTTCTCCAACAAAATACGAACTTCCAACAGAATCCCAGATTCAATCAAAACTTCAGACCTAATCAACCAAATCAATCAAATCAACCAAACCAATCAAATCAATCAAATCAATCAAATCAATCAAATCAATCAAATCAATCAAATCAATCAAATAATCAGAATCAATCCCAATTCAGACCACCAATAATTAGAGGCCAAATCCGAATTTCAATTTCAGCCATCCAAAAAACCAATTTTAAAAATTTTCTCAGCGAACTCACCACCAAACTCGAGTGCTGATAATTATACCGATAATTATCAAGAATACCAATATTCCACTAACGATAATTACACAGATGATTATCAAGATTCCCAAAATTTTGGTGCTGAAAGTTATACCGATAATTATCAGGAATACCAGTCAAATATTTCCGATCATACTAATGATCAGTATGATTTTGGATATTCGGAAACTCAACCGAATCAATACGAAAATTTTCAGGATTTTCCAATAGGCCCAATATCTTTCGATCCACCGATCAATCAATCGATAGATCCCACTTCAGAGCTCCGAGCCCAAGTGCAAGCCCTGAATATATCAGACAATCTCAACCCAAACTTGAACTTCCCCGAACAAATGTTCCTATAACTCAATCACTCACAATCAATTTCAAAAACTTGTATTATATCATGGACGCAACCAATACCTATAAAATACTTATCGATACCGGTGCTGGTCTATCAATCTTCAAGCCAAAAACAATTCAAAATTATTCTAATAGATCCCATGAAAATGTGGTGATACAAGGTATCACAGATCAAAAAATCATCATTTCTGAATCAGTAATGATACCCTTTTGTATAGGTGATCCTCATAAAGTATTCATAACCGACTTCAAAACGATTCACCTGATCGAAGTAACGGACTCTGAGAACCCCTCTGAAAATGTAGTTGAAACGTCCATGAACAACATACCGAATACAATTTCTATTGAACCCCGTATGGAACAGATTTTCAAACTAAAATGTAACCTACTGAACACCGAAGCTATACTGTTAGCCCAAGTGAAAGAAAATGTTAGATTACCCAATGCATTAGTGAAAATCAATCATAAAGGAGAATTTCTCACCTCTGTGATTAATGCTAATGCAATGTCAAAAACTATCAATTTTTCCGATATAAAAATCGAACCAATTCAAAATTACTCTATTAATAATTTTAACGAAAATGAAAATTCTGACGCACAGACAGACAGAAATTTTGAAATTCAAAATCAACTTCGTTTGGAACATCTGAACGAAGAAGAAACTGAACTCAATACAAACGTTTGCCTTGAATATTCGGGTATATTTTATTTAGAAGGTGATCGATTGACGTTCACCAATGAAATAAAACATTCTATTGATACTAAAGACGCAAAACTCGTGTTCACGAAATCGTATAGCTATCCTCAGATTCATTAAGAGGAGGTGAAAAGACAGATGAGCAAAATGCTAGAAGATGGCATCATACGTCGTCCCCCGTATGGGTCGTCCCCAAAAAAATCGACGCTTCTGGTAAACAGAAATGGCGAGTCGTTGTCGATTACCGGAAGTTGAATGAACTTACCATAGACGACAAATACCCAGTGCCGATGATAGCTGACCTCCTTGACCAACTTGGCAAATGCCAATATTTCACACTTTGGATCTAGCCTCTGGTTTTCACCAGATAGAAATAGATACCAAAGACATTTCGAAAACTGCTTTCACAGTCGAGAATGGTTACTATGAATGTATTCGTATGCCATTCGGGCTGAAGAACGATCCATCAACCTTCCAGAGAGTAATGGATAATATCTTACTCGGAATCCAGAATGAGCGATGTTAAGTCTATATGGACGACATCATCATTTATTCCCCCACGATTCATGAACATATATCTCGTACGAACGAAGTCTTCAAAAGACTCAGACAAGGAAATCTAAAGATACAGCCGGACGTGTGAATTCCTCAGGAAGGAAGTAGCCTATCTTGGTCATCTCATTACAAAGATGGAGTGAAACCGAATACGAGCAAAGTCGACTGTATAATAAATTTCCCTGGAACAAAAATCAGAAAGAGATCAAATCCTTTCTTGGATTGGCTGGATATTATAGACGCTTTATCCCAAATTTCGCTAAGATTTCAAAATCACTCACGAAATTACTCCAAAAAGACACCCCATTCATTTTTGGAAATGAATGCCAAAATTCCTTCCAAGAATTGAAACAAACACTCATTTCAACACCCATTCTCATATACCCTAATTTCGAAGAGACATTTCTGCTTACGACAGATGCGAGTGCATTTGCCATTGGTGCGGTACTCTCCCAAGGCCCAATTGGTAAAGATTTACCAATCGCACATGCCTCAAGGACGCTCTGTTCTGCCGAATCTAAGTATTCCACAATAGAACGGGAACTTTTAGCCATAGTATGGGCTGTCAAACATTTCAGGCCATGCCTGTTTGGTGGAAAGTTCAAGCTAATCACTGATCATCGGCCCTTCACGTGGCTATTTTCCATTAAGGACCCTGGTAGCAGACTTGCCAGATGGCGCCTCAAACTTGAGGAGTACGATTACAAAATTTAAAACCAGGCAAGATAAACCAAAATGCCGATGCACTTTCCAGGATCAAGATTGACCCACCGAAAAGATGCTTCATTCTAAATTCAAAAATGTTATCTCCCTGTACATTGATATTACCCGCAAACGAAGACTCTGACATACAAACACATAGCGACAGTGAAGAAGAACAGCACGAACCAAAACCAGAACTGAAAGAAGAACCACCTGACACAGAAAATATTTCTGAAACAGAGGAAACATCGGAAAATCAACAAGAAACATTTTCTGCTGAACATATCGAACAAGAATTCCGAACTTTCATAAATTTATATCAAACGAAATCACTCCTTGACTACTCGAAAGTTCAATACTTGAACTGCCAATTACTTGACGAAGAAAACCAACACATTTTAATATTTCCACAACAAAAGAACGTCGAAGATTTTCATTACAAAATCTTCGACGATATATTCGAACAGAATTATGACTTTAGGAATTTAAAAATCAATATCGTATCGAGTAAAACGATCAAAAATCGAAAATACTATATTAACCCTTTACCATTTGACATTGATACAGTAGTAGAACATTTATTTCTAACCCTGTATAGACATCAAAACGAAATCGATCTCTCGAACACCTATTGCGTTGAGAATAACTTAGAACTCCCGATTCTTAAGATACTTTGTTTCATTTTCTCAGAAAAAGAAATTAAATTCAAGGTATGCCAAAATTTGATAACTAATCCAAACCCAGACCAAATTCCAATAATAATCGACCAATACCACAACGGAAAAATAACCTTCATAGAGGAATCAATGAAACCATTCGAAGAATAAAAGAAAAATACAATTGGCCCGGACTCACGAAAAGTATTGAGAATTATATAAAAACATGCCAAATTTGTCAAAGAACTAAAATATGTAGAAAAAATGACAACCCCCTCGTCATAACCGAAACCCCTAGAACAGCATTCAAAAGAATCAACATAGACATAGTAGAAATTCCATCGAAAAATTATGCACTGAGCAGACGAGACGAACTAACGAAATTCACCCAAGTTTACACATTAGATGACAAAACCGGTATAAGTATAGTCAATACCCTACTTTTATACTTTCAACATTTCGGAACACCTCTGAGAATTCACTGCGACTACGGCAGAGAATTTGACAATGCCACCCTCAGAGACCTTTGTGTTCTCTATGACATTAAACTCATATATTCCAGTGTGCATCACCCACAATCGAACGGTTCAGTCGAACGATTTCACGCAACCCTTCTCGAAATGATTCGGATACATATGGCCGAACATCCCAACGAACATCTATTCAATATCCTCCCATACGCAGTTATTTGCTATAATAACTCTGTGAATAAAACACATGGGTTTACTCCCCACGAACTAGTCTTTGGTCACACAGCCAGTAGACCACCCGAAACTCTCTTCAATCAAGAACAGTTAATCACCAAATATATACAAGACCTAAATAATAAAATTTCTCACTTCTATAAAATTGCCCGCGAACGTACCTTGAAACAAAAAGAAAAAGCCAAAGTCCGTTTTGATCGCAACATAAAAAAGGAAACCCTAGAATATAAAGTCACGGACAAAGTATATGTTAGGGACAAATTCAATGGTCCTTTCATAATAGAACAAATTCTCCTAAATTCCGCGATACTTCTGAATCCTCGAACCAATCAAAGATCAAAAGTTAACTTCGATCGCATGAAGCCGTATACTGAAGATAAATTTATTTTCAGGTTGCTGCTGCTGGTCGGATCAGTAGAGTCTCAATACCAAATCAAACCAATAAATAATACAATTGGCGTATATTACCATGAAAATGGAAATATCGTACTCACTAACGATAAATGGACTAAACTTGTAAATAAAGACATTTCCGTATTCAAAAATGCGTACGAAAATAACCGTAGAATTCTAGAAACTCTCGTAAACACAATACAATTCACAGGACATAGAATGAACGAATTTCGATCCGAGGTAAAAACTCATATTAGCCTTCTCGCCCAAATTTCAAATTCTATTGAACAGAAATTGGAAGAAACTATTTCAGATACTAAACGATATAAAAGAGGCCTGATCGACGGTATAGGAAGTATATTCAAAACAATCACTGGCAATTTAGATGCCACTGACGGCGATTACTATACCAGCTGTATCAATAGGTTGAATAACGATAACCAATTGGAGAATTTTAAAAACCAAATTTAAGTTATCCAAAATTTAATACAATTGCAAGTCGATGAGAAGACTTTCAATGACGATATTAAAATTATAGAAAATACTATCAATCGATGGAGCGATAGAATTAGTCACGTTGAAACAAAACTGAAATTTATCGATATTTGCGAAAAACGAATGGAAAGTTTTCTATTCCTCGAAGAAAATATTGATGATATGTTAGATTCAATTACCTTTGCACGTTTGAATATGTACAGTGCTTCTCAAAAGTCCCCTCCCCCCGTCTTATTTTTGGAACGATTATACATAAACAAGTGAAATTTGGAAACTTAATAATAAAGGTTGTAAACTTTCCTACTAGTGATGATAGATGACGAGTTCGTCAAAGATGACGTCACAAGGCCATTGTGACCAATCATTTTAAATGGAACCCTACGGCAAGCGACACCTCTTTCAAAAGGTATCGAAAAAACCTATTCAATTATACTAATTTTGTTTGTGTTTATGGCAGTTTTGATGGCTCATTAGTAAACATTAAAATTTAAATTCCATTCAGTATGATATTAATTACAGATTTAAGAATCAGTATCTACTTGAGAAATTGCTCGAAGTGACCTCCATTTACTTCCTGACAGTGAAATATCCTATTTTTGAACTCTTCTCGTACTTTTGCAAATGTGTCTGCGGAAACAGCCTCACATTCTGCAACAATACGTTGTTTTAAAACGTCAATATTGTCAGGTTCAGTGGCGTAAACCTTCGATTTAAGGTACCCCCACAGAAAAAAATCCAAAGGTGTGAGGTCCGGTGATCGAGCTGGCCATTCCGTTGAACCTCGTCGTCCAATCCATCTACCACGATACTCCCCATCCAAATACCGTCTTACTGCACGTAATAGTGTGGAGAAGCACCATCCTGTTGGAATGTTATTTCCAAATTGCCGAATTCATCTGGATTATCTTCCAAAATTTCAAGGATTAACGGTTCTATTGCGTTTTGCAACAGCTCCAGATAAACCTCACCAGTTAAATTAGTATTTGAAAAAAGAGGCCCAACAATGTGGTTTCCCAGGATACCTGCCCAAACATTCACCTTCTGGGGAAATTGGGTATGTGTTTCACGAAACAGGTGAGGATTTGCGTCACTCCAATACCTCACAATCTGTGTATTTACATTTCCATTTAGATAGAAAGTACTTTCGTCACTAAAACAAATTGTTTTGACATAGTCTGGCTGTTGGTTAATTTTAGTTTCCATATTTTCACAAAATTCTAGTCTTCGGTCTGGGTCGTCGTCTGAGAGTTGAACCATTTTTAATTTGTATCGATGAAATTTGTTTTTTTTTTCAACACCCTGTGTACTGTACTTCGACTGACTTCACAGGTAGATGCAACATGAGTTGTTGAAGAAGTAGGATTAACTATTACTTCTGCCAGTATATCAATTTTTTTCTCATTAGAAATTTGTGGTCTGCCAGATCGTTTCGCATCATTAATACTACCCGTTGTTTTAAACTTACTAAGAAGCTCCCTCAAATGAGTCCTCGAAACGGGGCGATCGGGAAACCTCTCATTAAACATGCGTTCTGCTGCATGAATATTTTGTCCAGTTTCACCAAGAATTAGGATCGCTGCTACTTTACCACCTAAAGCACGTACCATTTCGCTTCTTGAAGCACTTAAACGTTCGGCTCACAACAGTTTAACAAATTATTAAAATGTACAAAAATATTAAAAGTACCAAAAGCTGCTAAAACAGTTAAACGTTCGATCAACAATACACAAATTATTAAATGTACAAAAACTTGGACAATTACAAAAACGTCGAATTAGGGAGACTAACAAAAACGTCAGCTTATTTGACAACTATCCAGAGGCGGAGCTTGAATTTGGAATTTCAGTATTAACTGATTCAATTCATCACAGCTTTGAGTTTTTTAAAAGCGAGTTGCCAAAACTGCCGTAAACACAAACAAAATTAGTATCATTAAATAGGTTTTTTCGATACCTTTTAAAAGAGGTGTCGCTTGCCGTAGAGTTCCATTTAAAATTATTGGTCACAATGGCCTTGTGACGTCATCTTTGACGATTTCTTCATCTATCATCACTAGTAGGGAAGTTTACAACCTTTAATATTCAGTTTCCAAATTTCACTTGTTTATGTATAATCGTTCCAAAAATAAGAGGGGGGGAGGGGACTTTTGAGAAGCACTGTTTAATTCATTCTTCAATCATTACACCCCACCATTTGATTACCGCCTTACAGGAAATTTCTCAAAACCTACGGAGAAACAATCTCCCACTCCAACCAAAACTTTCCAAAATAGCACAATACTTTGAAATCATAGAATTAGAAGCGTTCCAAACCAATTCGAACTTAGTCTTCATCCTAAAAATTCCTCTTACCGAACCACAAATTTTCACCCTGTACCAACTGTACCCAATTCCAATATATGATAATAGAACTGGCCTCCATCACATTCTCTCGATTTCTCAAAAATTAATCGCGAAAGATGATGATTCTTTAATGTTCATACCTGTGACAGACTTGAAATCGTGTAAACCGCTTTTTCATAGAACTGAATTGTGCTCCGATAATTTCGCATATCCAATAGACTATAACTCCATTTGTGAAGCCCAAATTTTCAAAATGTTTCAAAAACATTCCGCGAAACTGTCAAAGTTCTCTGATTTTTAGCCAAGGATATAACATTCAAAAACTCGAAACTAATCTATGGCTAGTGATCCTTTCTGAACCCTTACAAGTGACCGTGAATTGTCCCAATATGAACACTAAGACTGAAATAATTTATAAGAATTCAATCGTGAAACTCCAGATTGAATGTAGTGCGTTTATTGGAATAACCAAGATCCAGGCAAATTCCCAAGGATCTGAAACATCGAACGTCACCCACGGCACCCATCCAGTTGTAATACCATAGGAGTGTTGTGTGGATATTCCAGAAAAATCGAAAATGCCAAAACTGAAGCCCCTCAAATTGAACGATCTGAATGTTGATGACTTGGACGTTGCCAAGCACAAGCTGGACTCATATTCGAAAAGCCTAGATGACCTGATTCAACAACCTTTCGTCGAGAAGAACATATCATGGTTCACATTCCTCACCATCTCACTCGTCATATCCCTGTTGGCACTCTACCTATTCTGCAAGTGTAGAAAGAGAACGACAAGACTGGCTCTGACAGGACCAGACGATTCACCGCCTCCACCGCACAGACCATTCAAAGGAAGGAATCTTTCATTTAGAAACCTATCGAGGTGGGAGATTTTCGGAGTGTTTCTTTCTGTCACCAGATACCGCCAGTTGAAAGTTTTTTTTTCCGGCGTACCTATAGGTGTTATAGACTCGATGATGGTTTTGGTTATGTTGTGTCTCGCTTCAGCCAGAGCTTTTCGGACCTTTGGCTGGTTGACTACTCCTTACTGATGGGGGCCAAAAAAGCCTGAAACCGGTATGCGGATTGTTAGGTGAACACGACATAAATTAAACATAATCGAGCTTATCAGAAAGAAACATTTGCATTCAATGTCCATTTATATGGAGGTATGCATGGATTATCAGGTGAATATCATTCAACGTTCTGCGTGGTATTTGCCAGGAAAGTAGTTGTTTTTCACCTGAGATCTACCATTTTCTGGTTCAATTTATATTGAATCTTTTATGTGAAGAAAACCGTTTAATTCGATTTTTCTATTTATTCCACTTCACATGGCGTTTATCTTTCTTCAAGATTTATCCAAGCTTTCGGAAGTGTTTATTTCCATCATCAGGGAAACTACAATAGATGAAAAAACCAACAGTAATATGTATTCAAGTGCGAAACATTATGCTTTGTTGACAAATTTTGCCAGCAAACAATAACAAATTTCATACAATAAACTTTTTCATAAAGTGAAATTAAAAATTTAACAAAAACAAAAATTTTTAAAGGCAATCAACTCAAAACCAAATTGGATAAAAAATATCTCGAACACTCCCATCTTTGAGGATGTCTCTCAATGTTAAGCCATATGCCCTATATTTAGTATTGAACCATTAATACCAAAAGATATTTCAATAAAGAATATCTTATCTGATGTAGACTATACATCACTTCCACTATCACTTTACCTCGTGAAAGAAATATCCCTATAGCAAGAAAAACTAATATTATAACAAACCACATCCAACATTCTAACCATAACTCAAGTATACGGACACATTTCTTCAAATCCAAGAAATTCATGACAGACAATCCTAATTTGATTCTCACACAATGAGGCAAAGGCAATGTGACAGTCATAATGACAAGGATCAATATCTTAACCTATCCAATGACATAATCAAGAGTATCTCATATGTAGAACTACCGAAAGACACTACCTCAGCCATTCAGAGAAAAAGCAATGATTTAATTAAAGTCATGTATAAAACAAACCAAATTGATAAAGTTATGAAAAAGGAACTCGCATGATATAATGGTATTTCTCCAAAATTATATTCTTTACCCAAAATTCATAAGCCCACCCTTTCAGTCAGACCTATAGTGGCTTCTATAGGAGCCTCATCTACTGAAAAAATAGCCTATATTTTGACAGATATTTCAATTAACGCATAGAACTTTGACAATGAATATTATATAAAAGACTCTTTTGAAGTCACTAATAAATTTAATAATAATTCAACACTTCCAGACAATTATGTTCTGGTAAGTTTAGATGTCGTCTCCCTATTTGGATGCTTGCATTAGAGCAACACACAAAAATGAGATCGTATTAGTAATTATTGTTGCATTAACAAAGAGACATTTTTGGAATTGTTGACTTTCCTTTTTGATAATACATATTTTTCTTTCAATAGCAAAATTTATAAAGAAACTTTTGGTACCCCAATGGAAGCTTTCATTCCATCCATTTTAGCAGCGTATGTCATGGATGATTTGTTAGACAATGTTATTTCAGTTTTATCTTTCAATCTTAACTTCATAAAAAATATTATAATAGCATTACCGAATGATGGTGTGGATGACACTCCTGTACCTTCAACAGCTACGATCCTCATATCCAGTTCACAATTGAAACTGAGAGCAGCGATAATTTCGTACGATTTCTTGACACCAGGCTTATACGGACAACAGAAAACAAGCTACTAGTAGATTGGTATAGGAAACCATGCAGCTCAGGCCGCTACCTGAATTACCACTCATATCACAAACAGTCTATGAAAGTGAACTTGGTAAAACAAATAAAATTAAGAGTACTGAAAATCTCAGATCCTAAATTTCATGAACAGAATTTAAACATTCTCTTTAACCTTTTCTGCGAAAATTAATATCCAAAAACGTTACCTAATAACATTCTAGTTAATACTCCATCTCACTTAGAAGTACTAGCCTCAAACAGTATAACTCGAACATTGTCTCAAACAACAATGAAACTAAACAACCCCTACTCAACCTTTTTTCACTTCCTTACCATATATAAGAGATATCACTCCTAAGCTCTCCAGATTATTTTACAACCCTGAAAAATATAAAATATCATATAAAGCAGTTCTAACAATCAGATCAATTTATTCTGAAGTTAAAGATAAAACTTTATTACTTTCAATGTCAAATATAATTTATAGTATTTCTTGTCATGGTTGTAACTAACAATATATTGGTCAAACGCGAAAATCATTATCGAACAGAATAATTTCTCATAAAAGTGACTGCAGATTGCAACCTGAAAGATGTACTCTGGCAAAACATGTGAATGAATTTGGCCACCAGATGAATTACGAGTCAGTGAAAGTGCTAGCGACAGAGCACCAAAGAAAACATTCTTAGAAATGGCTTTCATTTCCAACGAAAACAATTGCATCAATAAAAAAATTGTTATTAACTATTTTAGTGAGATCTACTCTCATTTATTGTCTCTGGATATGAATCAAAATCAACAACAATGCTCCATGAAATAATAGTTCTTTTTAACATTACCGCCACCTGGTAACAGTTGGCACCACTGTAATAATTTCCAAGTGATACCCGTCAGATGTCGCTTAAATATAATTGCGGCAGTTTCACTTGTCACACCACATAGAGTACACCATTATATTTTGTAACGATATATCTGTTACATTTCTTATTGATATGCTCAGATATTCATTCATTCACTTCAATCGAGAATCCCTATTGGAAATTTTAGCGACATCTAACCGTGGGCAATGGAACAGTCATTACGGCTGAGAAGAATAAGAGCGAACGCATTCATTCTGACAGCACGATTATGTTAAAAAGGAATGAACATGCCATTCTCGTCCCTTATCGAGCTAACTGTAATTAAGATAACTTGGTTCTGAAACTTGTCAGCCATGATTCAATGAAGTAGAATATGTTCATGTTAAACTAACAAATTAATCAGATACGAAAGTAATTTCAAATCAGTGAATTATAGTGACATCAGGCAAGGTATGTAGAAGTATTTTTGATCAAATAAGATATAAGCCATCTTGGAATATATTTTTAACGAGAACGTCATATAGTTCTTCACAAAGAAAATGATATCACAAGTCATCCATGTATATTGTTCAGTAAACAGCGATTAGATTTATTTAGGTCAATCTGATAATCGATTACAGTGCCGTTCATTATTTATTTTTAAGGAGTTCAGTTAGAATCATGGATGCCACATGTGATATATCAGATTGAATTGAGATATCAGTGTTCAATCTTATGTGATTAGATTGATTTCTCTGACAAGGCTTTATTGGGATTTAATGAGGGTTTCACAAATACATGATATTACTTACACTGTATTTGGTATGATATAGTTGAATAATATATATTTTTCATGGTTTTTATATTTGAATATATCTTTGGTATGGTCCCATAGTTAGTGATAATTATCACCGAGCTGTGATTATGATGTAGGTGAAGCGATCACGTATATATATTTATGTATATATTTAATCCTTGGAATTTGGAATATTCTTTGATTTTATAGAAAACTTTCTGAAGAGGTATTTGACGATTGGTCAAACATAGTTCTCATATGCTTCCTCTTGAATATCATTGAAATTGAAGTCATTTTCGTATAATTCTGATTTTTGTATTCTTTGTTAAGTATAGTTTTGGCTGCTCAAGATGAGAATAAATTATCTATTCTTTATATAGAACAAAGATCAATTTTGATTAAATCATAAAATAATTCTTCAATTTCAGTATTGGATATTACTGACAAATCTCAGCACAAGCTGATTTGTATGCTCAATTAATTTTAAGCAATAATCTCTTGATGAGATTACATTTGTAACAACTATGCGTTGAGGAGTGCATTGAAAAATTCCAAATTTCAAGAAGTTGAATTCTCGTATAATAAATTATGACACAGACAATATTGTTTTTCATGTTATATTGCTGAGAACACATTCAATGGACCAGAAACTGATGATTGTGTCCCCCTGATCGGTCGCCCAGCAGCTATAAGTACCCCCTGATTGCGAGCCAAACAACTACGTGAAGTCTAGTTACGAGCTACCCAAACTAAAATCAGAGATACATCGTCATCGATAAAACCGACAGGTTCAACAAATAAAAACAATATTTCTCTTCTTATTCTGGAAACTAAATAAATTTTCCATACAACAGATATATGATATATATTTGATACATATTTGTTAATAACTGGAAAATGATGTATGTAAATAGATTAATATAAGTTTGATATTTGTTTTATTGTTGTAGTTATTTACAGAAGGAAACGTTATTTGATTTGCAATTATCTTTGAATGGAGAATTTGAATTTTTATCCCAATTTAACAAAAAAATTCTGGCGTCCATTCAAATTCACAATTTCTCAAAACTTTGCTTGAAACATAAATAAATTTGAAACTAGCAAGGCGGTCCAAAGAACTCCACACCACTCCACTCCAAAGAACTCCACTCCACTGAATAGTCTGGGCATTCTATTACAACAATTAACTTTTGAGACGAAAAATTATGAGACGAAAAATCATGAGACGAAAAATCATGAGACGAAAAATTATGGCCGAAAAATTATGAGACGAAAAATTATGAGACGAAAAATTATGAGACGAAAAATTATGAGACGAAAAATTTGAGACGAAAAATTATGAGACGAAAAATTTTGAGACGAAAAATTATGAGACGAAAAATCATGAACGAAAAATTATGGGCCGAAAAATTATGAGACGAAAAATCATGAGACGAAAAATTATGGGCCGAAAAATTTTGAGACGAAAAATTATAAGACGAAAAATTTTGAGACAAAAAATTATGAGATGAAAAATCATGAGACGAAAAATGATGGGCCGAAAAATTTTGAGACAAAAAATTATGAGACGAAAAATTATGAGACGAAAAATTATGGGCCGAAAAATTCTGAGACAAAAAATTGAGACGAAAAATTATGAGACGAAAAATTATGAGACGAAAAATTATGAGACTAAAAAATCATGAGACGAAAAATATGAGCGAAAAAATTTTGAGACGAAAAATTATGAGACAAAAATCATGAGACGAAAAATTATAAGCCAAAAAATTTTGAGACGAAAAATTATGAGACGAAAAATCATGAGACGAAAAATTATGAGCCGAAAAATTTTGAGACGAAAAATTATGAGACGAAAAATCATGAGACGAAAAATATGAGCCGAAAAATTTTGAGACGAAAAATTATGAGACGAAAAATCATGAGACGAAAAATTATGGGCCGAAAAATTTTGAGACGAAAAATTATGAGAAGAAAAATCATGAGACGAAAAATTATGGGCCGGAAAAATTATGAGACGAAAAATCATGAACGAAAAATTATGAGACAAAAATTATGAGACGAAAAATTATGGGACGAAAAATTTTGAAACGAAAAATTATGAGACTAAAAATTATCAATCGAAAAATTAGGAGACGAAAAATTTTGAGACGAAAAATTATGAGACGAAAAATCACGAGACGAAAAATTATGGGCCGAAAAATTTTGAGACGAAAAATCATGGGACGGAAAATTATGAAACAAAAAATTATGAGACTGAAAAATTATCAGTCTAAAAATTATGAAACGAAAAATACACTTTTTCAATACATTGGCGCCCAACGTGGGTGATACTGGGTGTAGACTTTCTTAACAAATTTCAGGTCAAAGTAAATTCTTCTGATTTATCATTTGGGTTGCAGCAGCAGGATGACACATGTGCGGACAACACAATCCATTCTAGAGAGGACCTTACTGCAGCAAGGAAAGGCACACTAAATGTAGTGGCTGATGCCTTATCCAGGTCTCCAATTGGGGCATCTGTTTTGAATTCATCTACTTTGAAGCCAGACAAATGGTATAATGACATGTGTAAAAAGGTTGAGGAAAATCCAGGTAGCTATCCTTCTTTTAGAGTAGAAAAAAAACATACTGTATATACATATTTTTAGTAAAGACATATTAATTGGGAATTTGTCTGAGTAGAAAATTGTGGTACCTACAGCTAATAGATTAGAGTTGTTGGAAATGTTTCATGATGATGAAACGGCAGGACATCTGGGTATTGCTAAAACTTTAGCGGTATTCAGGATCTGGCCTGGTCTTAGAAAAAGTGTTTATAAGTATGTTAGGAATGTTCTATTTGTGCTACTTGTAAATCATAAAATTTACCTCGACTGGACTAATGGGTTCTTACAATATACATTTTCCTTTCCAATTGATATCTGCTGACCTATTAGGACCCTATCCAAGGTCCAAAAATGGAAATCCGTACCTCTTGGTGGTTGTTGATTGGTTTGAGTCAGAATCAGAAACCTCTCTGAACTCTGATGAATAATTATAATTTCATTTTTTTTAGCTGTGCAGTAGACGGATTAAGAATATTGCTGCAGGGGCATTAACCATCCTGGAGCTAGTCCGACCAAATGACCACTTTATTGATTTGTTGAAAATATGAACAGGATGTTTATAAAATCAGATGCGGAATCATCTGCGACTGAAAGATAAACTTTAGTCACTATCTTCCATCGTCAAGATAACCTCTTGTGGGGTCTTCATGTTGAAAAGGGAAACATTCTCAAATTTCTCTCTTTTGAGAAATTTATTTTTGGATATTTTGAGAAATTTATTTTTGGATATCTTGATGCTGAACAAAGTTTTGTTGTTCAAACTTCATGAAATTAAGAGGAACGCAAATTTTATGGCCAGTGTTTTTTAGGTGTGGTGGAATCCTATATTTTCACCAAGGTTGTTTTAGGAATCCTTTGAAAATTTTTGTTTGAGAGTTATTTTTGACTTTACTTTGGTTGTCTTTTTACATTATTGGGATTTGTTGGAGATTTATTCGGGGTGTTTATGTGCTTCTGAAGGAATCAAAACACGAGACATCTCTTGCCTCTAAGATTGTGCAATTTGTTTCGTTGAGTTGCCTATCATCCTCAGCTACCACATCTGATATTCTGAGTATTTTTGTGATGAATCCTAGTGGTGTGGACATTCAACTGAAGTATTGGTGTAAAAAGTTATCTTTTAAATTCTGGTTGAGTTGTGGAAGAGTTATCTGAGTGTATTCAGAAATATTTTTGTACCTTGATACTGTTGGTAAAACATATGAGTATTTTCGGATAATTTGGCAAAAATATGAGGTTGATAAAATTTTTTGGTTTGGCAAATTTTTTTTCTGCAAATTTAGTTGCGGTCCAAAATGGTGGTTTTTTCTGTCGATATGATGACTGGAGCGGTTAATTTATCTTTTAGTGTTGGGTTTTTTGGATTCATATACTTTGAATAAAAATATATCTTATATATAATATGGTTGAACTGAAATTTTGCTGGACAATTGCACTTAAGTTAGAAAACTCAGTTTGCTTTTGACATATGTTCATATTTTGATCAATGAATGCTTGCAGTTTATATTTTCAGGGTTTAAGTGCTCAAATCAAAGTACTATGTAACCATTCATATTGGTTATTAATGTACATGTGTAGTAGTACTTTCTCATGAGTTGAGAGTTTAAGGAGTTTGACTTATATAAGGTAGTTATTACCTGGTTATTTTTGTGAGTTAGAGAACTCAAAATATTTTTTGGTGTGCATATATCTTTGTCATGGTGATGCATGGGTATAATATTTGGTGGGTTTAAGTACTCAAATTACCTTGTGCGTATGCATTTATCTTGTCATTGATATATGTGCATATTACCTTTTTGGGAGCTTGAAAGCTCGTATCGTGTTATATAGGTGCATTGGAGTTATTGGGTACCTCAAATGTTCCAGCAAAATTAGGCTAAATTTTTATGCTCCAGTAAATCTAGGTTCATTTTTGGACAATTTTGGATTTAGACATACCTTACCTCAAATTTTTTTGCCATGGACTCTTTGAAGAAGCACATTTCTGAGCACTTATATCTTTCATACCATCACTTAATGTTTTTTTATTTTTTGGGTAGTCATACGATTTAGGGCGGAATCAAATAATTTGATTCAAAACTTCAAAATTTTAAGGGACTCGGTTTTGTTGGGTGCGATATAGTTCAGCCTGGCTGTCAAATTTTTTTTGACGGGATCACTGGAAGGGAAAATATTGGGGGGTCATGTTTGGCTGGTAGTGAGCCTAGGCGATCATAACTTTAGGCCTTAAGTGGCGGCTGAATTTGACTACTGTATTGACCTGAGCTCCTTTTGATTTGTCAGACTGAAGATTTGCTCGCAGTGGCAAAAATGGGAACACTCCCGCACAACTTTGGCATTTTGTTTATGAACCTTATGTTCAATTTTAGTTTGGTGACACTACAGTTACTCCAGTTGTTGGTGACAGCTGGTTAAACCAAATTGGTTGACTTTTGTATTAATTTTTTTTTCACCAGGTGTGTGCTGAATTATGGCTTCCTTGTCCGGATTCGATGGGATCGGTAGTTGTCTCAAATAATCTGGAGACGTGTGGATATAGATGTTCCTCACCGGCGCAGCAATAACATCTGGCAGCGACGAGGGCATCTTGGCTGGATTATTTGAGAGGGCTCCGATCGTATGGGTTTCTTGACCTGGATGTCGTCATTCATCACAACCTATTTTTTCCTTCACTCATTAGTCTGTTATGAATACAGAGAGTTGAAGTTTCAGGTGGTAAAGACTATAATTCGAATTTATTTCAATTTTTGCCTTCACTCGTCTAGTCTGTCACAGTTGCAGAGAGTTGAAGTTTTTGTTGGTACATACAAAAAAAAATATTTTTGAATTTTTCAAATTCTCTTTTTCCTCATCTCATTTAGGTTGTCAAGGGTACAACGAGTAGTAGCTTTAGAGTATTGAAACTTTTTTTTTTTTATTATTAGTACCTTTCACTCATTTTGCCTGTCAGTTATACAGGAGGAAAAGAAGGTTTTGACTCAGTAAATGCTATAATTTACATATATAATTTTTATCATTTTTGAGAAAAGCATAATATATAATATAAAAAATTGCAAAGCACTGCTTTGAAATTTTTTCTGCGGAGAAGGGGATGTGTAACGATATATCTGTTACATTTCTTATTGATATGCTCAGAGATTCATTCATTCACTTCAATCGAGAATCCCTATTGAAAATCTTAGCGACATCTAACCGTGGGCAATGGAACAGTCATTACGGCTGAGAAGAATAAGAGCGAACGCATTCATTCTGACAGCACGATTATGTTGAAAAGGAATGAACATGCCATTCTCGTCCCTTATCGAGCTAACTGTAATTAAGATAACTTGGTTCTGAAACTTGTCAGCCATGATTCAATGAAGTAGAATATGTTCATGTTAAACTAACAAATGAATTAGAGCATTATCTTATACGAAAGTAATTTCAAATCAGTGAATGATAGTGACATCAGGCAAAGTATGTAGAAGTATTTTTGATCAAATAAGATATAAGCCATCTTGGAATATATTTTTAACGAGAACGTCATATAGTTCTTCACAAAGAAAATGATATCACAAGTCATCCATGTATATTGTTCAGTAAACAGCGATTAGATTTATTTAGGTCAATCTGATAATCGATTACAGTGCCGTTCATTATTTATTTTTAAGGAGTTCAGTTAGAATCATGGATGCCACATGTGATATATCAGATTGAATTGAGATATCAGTGTTCAATCTTATGTGATTAGATTGCTTTCTCTAACAAGGCTTTATTGGGATTTAATGAGGGGTTTCACAAATATATGATATCACTTACACTGTATTTGGTATGATATAGTTGAATAATATATATTTTTCATAGTTTTTATATTTGAATATATCTTTGGTATGGTTCCATATTTGGTGATAATTATCACCGAGCTGTGATTTTGATTAAGGTGAAGCGATCACGTATATATATTTATGAATATATTTAATCCTTGGAATTTGGAATATTCTTTGAGTTTATAGAAAACTTCCTGAAGAGGTATTTGACGATCGGTCAAACATAGTTCTCATATGCTTCCTCTTGAATATCATTGAAATTGAAGTCATTGTCGTATAATTCTGTTTTTTTTAATTCTTTGTAAAATATAGTCTTGGCTACTGCTCAAGATCAGAATAAATTATCCATTCTTTATATAGAACAAAGATCAATTTTGATTCAAACATAAAATAATTCTTCAATTTCAGTATTGGATATTACTGACAAATCTCAGCACAAGCTGATTTGTATGCTCAATTAATTTTAAGCAATAATCTCTTGATGAGATTACACTCATTTGTAACAACTATGCGTTGAGGAGTACATTGAAAAATTCCAAATTTCAAGAAGTTGAATTCTCGTATAACAAATTCTGACACAGATAATATTGTTTTTCATGTTATATTGCTGAGAACACATTCAATGGACCAGAAGCTGATGCTTGTGTCCACCTGATCGGTTGCCCAGCAGCTATAAATACCCCCTGATTGCGAGCCAAACAACTACGTGAAGTCTAGCTACGAGCTACACAAACTATAATCAGACATACATCGTCATCGATAAAACCGACAGGTTCAACAAATAAAAACAATATTTCTTTTCTTATTCTGGAAACTAAATAAATTTTCCATACAACAGATATATGATATATCTATTTGATACATATTTGTTAATAACTGGAAAATGATGTATATTTGTAAATAGATTGATATAAGTTTGATATTTGTTTTATTGTTGTAGTTATTTACAGAAAGAAACGTTATTTGATTTGCAATTATCATTGAATAGGGAATTTGAATTTATTCCAATTTAACAAAAAAATTCTGGCGTCCATTCAAATTCACAATTTCTTAAAACTTTGCTTGAAACATAAATAAATTTGAAACTAGCAAGGCGGTCCAAAGAACATTTTAAACAATGTTAATGTAGTTGTATTAAGTTTAAACTTCGTTTTATTCCTTGATCTACGATTTTCTTTTGTATCACTATGTTAGATGAATGTTTAACATAATTGAAACCAACCTCAACAAAGTTGTAAGTACCCAGCAAACATGAATGAGTGGTTGCCGTTGCTGTTAACTGCGGTAAGATGTCGGCAGCGGCACACCAATGTCGGTAAATAATTGGAATTATATCAGTTTTTGCCGCTCTGGCTGAACATACGCATATTTATTATGGATGTTTTGAATTTAGCCAGAAATTACAAGTCAAAGATTTGCGATAATCGCGCCGATATCGTTTTGACACAGTATGTGGCATTACGCACCGCACCGCTGCGACCTCTGTAATGAAAATGCAGCATTGGCATTACTGAATATCACGTTGGCAGTTGGCACTACTGCTAATTTCGTGTAGGATGTCAAATCGGGTAATTTCTATGTTGTCTGGTCATTGTGGTATATGGTCATGAAAAATAATCACAGTGGCGAGAATTTTTTCAGATTTGTGTTTTGTCATTCTATCTATTCGGTGAAATATTTTTCCAGGCCAGTTTAAAATGCAATATCTAGGAAATATGGATGAGTATCTTGGAAACCATTTGAGATACAATAAATGGTTGAAATGAAGAAAAAGTTGTCTGTTTAGGTAAATAGGAACAATCTGGCTCTACAGTGAATTGTATATATCTAGTCCATGAATCAGTCGATTCTGAATGTTTGGTGAATTTATTGTGTATAATAATGACCTATCTTCATTGGAGTTTCACTGTTTTCGAAGATATAATGCTAGATTGTTCTTAGGCGCTTAAATGGGCATTTTGTTTTCATTGAAACAGTCTTTATGCTCATTGCTTTCCAAGATACCCTATACTTCCATGTACTGCATTTTATATTGGACGCCTCTGTATATTTGCATAGATAATTGATGGAATCCCAACAGTGGAATGATGCGGTTGATTAGTAGGATACCCGCAATCGCACCATAATATGTACCATATGCAATATCAGTTCATCTTAACTCTGTCTATCAGCTGAAGTCCCGCTATGTAATAAAGCAGCTAGTAGTCTGGAGGTCTACTGATGGCCGTCGCGACACGGGCTAGCCGGGCCAACGACGGATCATGATTATGGTCTGCTTATGTTGTCAGTTTTTAAAGTGCCTCTAGAGGCCCACGGGTAACATGGGTAGCATAATGTTTCGCACTTGAATATGTATTACTGTTGGTTTCTTCATCTATTGTAGTTTTCCTGATGATGGAAATAAACTTTTCCGAAAGCTTGGATAAACCTCAAAGAGTTTACTTTTTCATTGCTGTTTAACCCAATATCCCTAGTTTTGTTTATATATAGAGAGTACACATTTATATTTATATAATTTTTAACAACGCTAATGTGTGGTTGTAGTAACTTTGAACTTCGTTTTATTCCTTGATCTAGTTCTTTTGTATCACTATGTTAGATGAATATGTTTAACATAATTGAAACCAACTTCAACAAAGTTTCTCCCTGATGATGGAAATAAACATTTCCGAAAGCTTGGATAAAACTTAAAGAGTATATATATATATATATATCATAGGGGTATTTTCTTGGGGATTGGTTCTGTATAAATATAAATAAAACCCAGTATAGAATCTGTGTTTTTTAATTTTTTGCGACGACGTTTCTCCTGGAAGCCTCCAGGCTTTTTCAAGTCTATAATAGAATTTTAACAATATAAGTACATTTTAAAGATATAAAGTGGTGGGGTTATGTTACCTTTTTATAACACAGATTCCAACAGGTAGAAAATAAATTGACCAAATAGGCCATCATGATTGGAACGTTTCATTTTGCACATTTTTGTGATAATCTTTGAGTATTCACTTGTAGTTTGGTAATTTTCTTTTTAACAATTACCATGCGCCGCTTGGATTTAGGAAAATGGACGGTGGTTAGTTTGTTTCGTTGTCGAATTTCTGCGAGGTTTGTTCGTTTCGTCTTTTGGTTGTACACTTTTGTGTTCGAGGTGTTTTGTTGGACTGTTATTTTCTCAAGCTGTTTGAAATTGAGAGAGGAGGCTGAGATGCTCGTTTTTTTTGAATGAAAGGGTGACGTTTTTATATAATGTTGTGGTATACTTTACTTAGTTGTCTAATATCGGTTTTATCATTTAGGAATTTGGGTTCTTTTTATATGAATCATTTCTAGGGAAATTCTCTTTTTTTTGTGTTATGGTTTCTGTTCCCAAAATCTTTACTTTGCTCATAATTAAATTCATGGGTTTGTTTCTATTTTATGTTTATTGTAGTGCAGTTGAACAATTTTTGGTGTATTTATGCCCTTTTTATTCTATTTTCTAAGTGTTGCGAAGTTTGTCCTATATAGACTTTATTGCAGTTTGGGTCGATGCATGGAATTTCGTAAATAACATGGGTTTTTTCCCTTAGGGATTTTGTTTTTTAGGTTAGAAAAAATTGATCTGTTTAGTGTGTTGTAACTTTTGTGGCCTATATTTAGGTTGTATGGTTTTATGGTTTTTGCTACTTGTTCTGATAGGATTGGAATATAAGGGAGGCCAATGTGTTTGTTTTGATTTGTTTTTTTTTCCATTTTGGATGTTTTATTGTAAAAAAGGTTTATTCTTTGTTGGAAAATACCATTTATCATGGGTTTAGAATAATTGTTATTTAATAATGCTGTTTTGGCTTTTTTAATGGCATTTGGGCGATACTCAGGGTCTGATAAGGTGATAGCTTTATCAGCAAGTCCAATTATGACAGATTTTTTTTGGGATAGTGGGTGTGTCGAATTAAAGTTTAGGTATCTTCTAGACCACGTATTTTTTGTATGCCATTCTGTTCTTATTTTATTATTTGTTCTATGTAGTGTTAAATCTAGGAAGTTTATTCTTTTTGTGTTTGTTCTCTTTCAATTGTAAATTTTAGTTTTTTGTGGTAATTATTAAACATGGTCTGGGTATACTCGGCTTGGTTTTTGGGATGACAAAGTATGCAATCGTCAACATACCTTCGGTATAAGGGAAGGTTGAAATTTAGCTTTTGGATGACTGTAGATTCAAGGTCTTTCAGGACTAATTGGGCAATGACACTAGATATGGAGGTCCCCATGGCACAACCTTCGATTTGTTTGTAAAAGTTTTCCTTATACTGAAAATATGTTGAAGTTAGAGTGTATTCAATGGCTATTAGAAATTCATTCAATGGTAAAGTTGTATGTTCTTTTATTTGATTCCAATTTTTTTTGATTATATCTTGTGCTAGTTGAAGTGGGATATTTGTATATAATGATACTACGTCTAAGGATATTAGAATATGATCTTCTGGAATTGTGATGTTTTTTAATTGTTCTTTGAATTGTGTTGAGTTTTTTACATAGTATGGGTTTTTATTTATGCAATTACTTAATATATTGGTAGAAATTTTGATAATTTTCGAACGGTGATTGAATACATGAAATAAATTGGTCTAAGGGGTGTGTTATCTTTATGTAATTTTGGTAAGCCATAGATTTTAGGTGTAAGGCATTTTGTATTTTAGGGAGTTCCAAGTTTTTTTTGTTATGATATTTTGTTCTTCCCATCGTTTTATCAAGTTATTGTTTTTTGTTTGGAAAATATTAGTTGGGTTGTTTTGAGTTGTTTTGTACGTACTATTGTCTTGTAGTAGGGCATTGATCTTTTCATCATAGATATTCGCATGCATAAGTACTGTTTGTTTGTTTTATCAGGTTTTAACACAACCATGTTGTTGTTTTATAAACTTTGTGTCTTTTTTTTATTTTTTGTTCTGAAAGTTTTGTTTTTTGGTTTGTGTGTTCTTTTTTTTTTGAAATTTGTGATAATATTACATATATTTGATCTCAGTTCAATTTTTTCTTGTTCTTGGAGGTGGGAGGTATTTGTCTCTATTGTGGCTAATGTGTCGTGGTAAGGGTTTTTTGTTTTTTTTTTGTTTCAACAGCATAATTAGGTCCGAGTGCAAGGGTTTCTTTTGTCCTCAGGTATGTGGATGTTAGTTGTATTTTTAACCATTCGTCTTGGTATTTTTTTGGGCGTTCGTCTTTTTTGTTTTGTGGTGAGATTTTGAATTTTCTAGCTGTTTTGTTTGAAAAATATATGTAATTTTTCACAAATTTCAAAAAAGAACACACAAAAAAAAAACAAAACTTTAAAGAACAAAAAAAAAAAAAAAAGACAAAAAATTTTTATAAAAAACAACAACATGGTTGTGTTAAAACCTGATAAAACAAACAAAAATACTTATGCATGCGAATATCTTGATGAAAAAGATCAATCCCCTAACAAAAATTTATACAAAAAATTTCAAAAAAAAACCCCAATTTTTTCCAAACAAAAAAACAATCTTGAAAAAACGAGGGGAAGAACAAAATATCATAACAAAAAATTTCCCAAAATACAAAATCTGCCTTCTATGACTTACCAAAATTACTGAAACAACCCAAATTTCGTAAATTTAAAAATTAAATTTTTTTACCAATAAAGGGGGTAATTGCAAAAAAAACCCTTCTCATTAATAACCTTAAAGGAAAAAAAAACATCAAATTCCAAAAGATATTTCAATATTTAGAATATTCTTTAATCCAAATACCCCCATCAATTTAAGCCGGTTAAACAAAAAAAGGGAATCAAAAAAGAACATCACAACTACCTTGAATGGTTTCTAATACCAAAATCACCTCAAACCCTTCCTATTTTCATTATGGGGAAAATTTTTCAAACAAATCGAAAGTTTGCCATGGGCCCTTATCAAGTGTAAATATTTCCCTTTGGTGAATCTGATCATCCAAAAGCAAATTTCAACCTTTTCCCTTCTACCGAATTACCCTACGATTGATACTGTAAAACCCAAAAAAACAAGCCAATATACGGTGTTTTATTACTCCAAAAAAATTTACAATTGAAAGAAACAACACAAAAAAACTTCTAGTTTAAAACTGAAAAATAATAAAAATAAGAACGAGGAAAAAAAATGTGGTCTGGAAAAATACCCCAAACTTTAATTCGAACACCCCTATCCCAAAAAAATTGATTGACTTTGCTGATAAAGGTATCCTATCCGGACCGGTACTTAAAATCCTTAAAAAGGCCAAAACACCTTATTAAATAACAATTATTCTAAACCCGAAAAATTTTTTTCCCAACAAAGAATAAACCTTTTTTTAATAAAACATCCAAAATGGAAAAAAAAAATAACCAAAAACCAAAGGCTCCCTTATATTCCAATTATCCCGACAAAGCAAAACATAAAACCATACCCTAAATATAGGCCCAAAGAATTTCACATAAACAGTCAATTTTTTAAAACAAAAAAAATCCCTAAGGAAAAAAAATGTTATTTACGGTTCCTGCATCGACCCAAACTGCAAAAATTTTATTGGGACGACTTCATGACGAAAAGAAAAAGGGGCACCAAAACCCAAAAAATTTTTCGTAAAAAAACATAAAGAGAAACAAAAGAAACAAAAAAATTTTGAAGAAACCAAACCACAAAAAAAAATTCCTAAATTATTATTAAAGCCCAAATTTAAAGAAAACCGATATTAGACAACTAAGAAATATCCCAAACATTAAATAAGGCGTCCCCTTTTTTTAAAACGGCATTGCCCTCTCTCATTTCCACTTGAAAAATGGTCCAACAAACCCCCTCGGCACAAAGGTAAACCAAAAGACGAAAAAACAAACCTCCGGGGGAAATTGCCCAAAAAACCCCGTCCATTTTTTCCCAAATCCAAGCGGGATTAATTGTTAAAAAGAAAATTACAAACTTCAATTGGTCTCAAAGATTTCCAAACCAAAAATAACGTTCCCAAACATGATTATTTGTCGGGTTTTTCTCCTGTTGGTCGGTTTAAAAAAGGGAACAACTAACTTTATTCTTAAAATGTCTTATATTGTTAAAATATTATGGGGAAAACCTGGGGCTTCCGGAAAACGTCGTCATAAAATTAAAACACAGATTTATCTGGTTTTTATTTATACAAAAACCAATCCCAAAAAAACCCTATGATCTTTTACATGGTTCAAGAAAAAATTCCCAAAAATATATATATATATATATATATATATATATATATATATATATATATATATATTGTACAGTTTTCGGGAATTGTTCGTTTGATTTTTTGTTTTTTGGGCGAAAATGGGTCGGGCTTTGGTTTGTTAAAAAAAGTAAATAAAAAGCACCTGCCACTTTGTACTTATAATGTTATAATTTTTTTTTAAAAATTTTTAAGATCAATATTTTTTGTTTGGGTTTGGGCACACATAACCCCGGGGTCCCTCTCGGTTGGGGTAAGTCCCTTTCCCCTTTTTTTTACAATTCTCGCCCAATTTTTTTTCCCGGGGTTTTCTAAATTTCACAATATTTTTACAACAATATGGCCATGTTCCGATATTCCCCCATCTTTCTGACCGGGAAAATTTTAAACGTTCTGATTTTCTGAAATTTACTGGCTTTTTTCCCAAACTTTTATAGGAACCGGTTTGAGGCTAAATATTTATGGGGCTACTGTAACAAAAGGTCAAAGTAATCCGAATCCCCCCCAAATTGAAAAAAAGGGAGGTTATGTTATGGTTCAAATTTTATAATCTATAAAACAATCCCAAATGTGATAATTTAAAATCGGGTTTTTCATTATCTTTCAAAATGTTTAAAGTTGTATTGGAAGTTTGACTTTGAAGTTGATTGAAACTGCTGCTTAAAACTACAAAAGGGTTTTTTCTACACTTTTTTTTTTATATGGCTTTTTTAATGAATCTCTTGGGTCCCGATTAAGCTGGGCGATATTTTTCAGGCCATCAAAAGGGGAGCTTCAAATG